>JAVXUP010001219.1:0-262933 GCA_033070095.1 Escallonia herrerae | reverse complement strand
ATTGTTGATTGGGAGAGAGGACATACCTTGGTCGCCGGTGATGTTCAAGGGCCATAGTGCGATGCCGGTAGGGTGGGACTTTTGGTGTGAGCATATGTTGGAGACACCGGTGAGGGCGCAGGTGTTGCAGGCACTAGGGCTGTTACCGGCGATCAATGTTACGGCGAGGGGGCTGGAGTTATATAGGGATACGCCAGGGATGACCCGATTGCTGGCAAGATGGAGCACGCAGTCGCATACGTTCGTGACCGAGTTCGGGGAGATCGGGCCGACGTTACTCGATGTGTTGATGCTGACAGGGCTGCCGATACACGGGGAGGTGGATGCACGGGTGACCCGGCTGAGCGGGGAGGAGCGGTTGTTGCAGACGCAGCTACTGGACATTTTGGCGGAGACGAAGAGGCACCGGAAGGGGACGTACGGTGGGTGGCTGCGCCAGTTCTACGGCACGCCGCAGGCGAGGACAGGCCAGAAGTTGGGCAATGCTGCCCAGTTCGTGATGGGTCCGTATCATGGCAGCGATCGGTACGAGTTGGTGGCGTTTTTGGCGATGTTCTTATCGAGGTAAATTTTGTACTGTCGTGTGATTATTCGTGAATATATCGTATGTCCTGCTTGCCCTGTAAAACGTCAAACTGACATATGTTGCCGGTCGTTGTTTGCAGGTTTGTGTTTGAGGGGACACCTGAGGATGGCATTTCCCCGAGGGTGTTTCCCTTGGCCATTCGGATGGCGCAGGGAAGGCGGGTCGGCTTGGCTCCGGTGTACTTGGGCACGTTATACTCGCGGCTAGATCAGTTCGTGAATGACGTGAAGCGGTCGTATGGTCGGTATCAGGTGGCGACGTACGTGGACTGGATGTTCTTGCAGAGGTACCTGTACGAGTGCTTTCCAGGGTACCGTCCTGACGGATACCCACTCGCACACCCGTCACCGACGATGGGGACAGTGACCCGTCCAGGCAGGTCGCGGCAGGTGGCGTTGTGGTGTAGCGGGTCTCGGGCTTTTGCTTGGGCAGGCATCAGGAGGCCGGGGTGCCCGTTGGCACAGATTCTAGACAAACGGGGGGAATGCGAGCGACGGCCCTATATGGAGATGCATGCGTCATATGGTACGCCGCCATGGCTGCACGTGCAGGAGGTGACGACAGATCTGAGCAGGAGAGGCGAGCTAGCGCCAGGACAGCTGGCGCTATTGGTCGCGTATTTTCCCGGCTGGCTCCCGGTATTGACAGATGATGGCGGGAAGCCCGCCGAGTGCTGCTATTATGTGGCGAGGTATTGCCCGGACCGTCTGTCGTTGGCGTTCGGGTACGATCTAGAGCCCCCATGCGGTTATGACAGCCCTTGGAGTGTGGCGACGGCTTTTGGGTATACACTATATGACAGAGCCCGCGAGTGGCCGGCACCGACGACAGAGTGGAGGCAGCCAGGGACAGAGGTGGCAGGGGCGGTGACCGCGGATTATGCGCATTGGTGGGAGCGACTGCGAGGGAGCTGGGCCGGATGGCTGGCACAGCCGTCAGGCACACGTCGACAGGTAGATGTGTTCGCATGTGACCGAGCCCTGAGTTTGATATCGGCCACAGTCGCGAGGCAGTGCGGGATGCTGTCACTGGTGACCGGGAGTTCTGTTCCGAGCTCGGAGAGGGAGGCGGAGGAGGATGCCGTAGAGTTGGGGGACGCTGCTCCCGGGGAGGACCGTGGGGAGGAGCCTATTGCCGAGGTGCCGAGGGTGCCGGGGGCCGGCAAGGGGCCCTTGTCGGCATTGCGAGTGGGGATGATGGAGACAGCTCGTCAGGCTAGTGCTGGTACCTCAGCCCCACACCTATCAGGGGCGAAGAGGCCGCGCGACGTATTAGAGGAGCTAGACTCTGAGGTTTGCTTCTGTCCTTTCTTTTTGTCGTATAAATATGGTTTGCATATTGCTCATAATCTGTGAACTGACAGCGGTTTTGCCAGGGGGACGAGGAAGAGGCGGTCGCGGGGGGGAGCGAGGCCGAGACTGAGATCGCAGGCGAGGAGGCTATGGCAGCCGAGGCCGGCAGATTAGTTGACAGTGACGAGACCGAGGCCGTTGAGCTATTGACGGCCAGTGTGCCGAGGAGGGTGAGCCCATTGCCTGCTACTGAGGAAACGGTGGGGGCACTATACGGCGGAGAGGGGAGCGATACGGTGATGTTCGACATTGACGAGGACTGGTGGACAGGCATGGAGACGCAGGTTGTGGGAGGTGATGGTGGCGAAATGGCGGAGCCTGAGTCTGTTGTTGCTGCCTCGATTCGTGAGCGAGAGACACCGGTTCAGGCCGTGGTGGTGCGACGGCATGACACATTGCCGGAGTCCGTGGTTGAGGTCGGAGCTACTCTTCTGGCGATGCACTCAGCCACGATTGGGGCGCAGAGGGCGGGTGGGATGTCGGAGATTTCTGCAGCGGGCGGCAGTGGCGCGACAGTCGGAGATATGAGTAGAGGATCCTCGAGCGGTCAGGTGGATGTGGCAGCTTGGGGGGGCCTCCAGCTACCGGCGGAGACTGTGCGCCGGTTAGAACTGGTGAAGGCAGCGTTCCCGCAGACATTCGAGAGCGTGGTGGTAGAGAACCCAGTACTACGGATGTGGGTGTCTGCAGGGTTTATGGAGTGGTTGCTGCCGTTCGCCAGTGTGCCGTCGTCGGGTTGGACTGCAGAGTTCGTTGCTCGGTCGCTTTCAGAGTTCGCTCCGTTCACATCGCTAGGTATGCAGCTGGACTGGCTAGCAGATTTCTTTAGATCGAGGAGCGTCAGCCACGATATGGATGAGAGGCGTGCAGTCGTGGTTATGCGGGAGATGTTGCTGGAGCGGCGCCGCACAGGATTAGAGGCAGAGCGGTCAGAGATCACGGCAGAGTTGGCCGGGATTGACATGCAGGTGGCAGAGATAGAGAGACAGCTTGTCGATTTGCAGAGGCAGTTGTCCGATCTACAGAGGCGGCGAGGTGAGGTGGACGGGCGAGAGTCAGAGCGGTTAGGGCGACAGGCCGAGCTTGATGCTGGATGGTCAGAGGTACAAGCGGAGCGGGAGGTACTTCAGGCATTCAGCTCCCACCCAGTTGCATCGCTGTTGTCTAGACTTTCCTAGCTTGTATGTTACTTTGCCGTAGTTGTAGTGCTTAACGACGGCTAGTAAACGTTTGATGTATATGTACATATTTTTGATGGTCTCGGCTTATTGTATGTTATGTTCGGTTGCTCTCTTCTTTCTTCTCTCTTTTTTTTTTGAATGTCTTGCTTGTTTCGGTTACTTGTGAATGCTTTCCCATTCCCGCTCGTAGAAAGTGACTTAGGAAGCATAGGTTGAGAATGAGTGCCAGCTGGGCAGAAGTTGAGGTAACAGCATGACTTTGTATTGATAGGACGCGGTACAAAACACCATTACATGACTAGTGTAGAACGCTACACAGATCAACAAAAAAATACAAGTCTGCAAGCAATGTCGCATGTACAAAAATGCTACGAGGGCGCGTTCTATGACGCGGGCTTATGTTGTCGCGGCTACACATAATACTTCTTCAGGTAGCGGCCGTTGATGGGGGCCGAGACCTGACCGTCGTCGTGGTTGAGCAGGAGGTACGAGCCATTAGTGCGGGCTTCGTGCACCGTGAAAGGGCCGTCCCAGTTTGGCGTGAATTTAGGAGCTGACATGTTGGCCCGCACATGCTTGGCGGCTTGAAGAACAAGGTCGCCCTCGATAAACGAACGTGGCTTGACGGTCTTCCCATAAGCTTTCGTAAGCTGCTCATGATACTTCTTCATGCGGCGCAGGGCCGTGGCTCGTCGTTCGTCGAGGCCGTCAAGTGCCGCGAGCCGGGCTTCTTCATCTCCGAGACTGCTGCTTAGGGAAAGTCGAGCCGATGGTTCTGCGATCTCGGCAGGTACCACACACTCGTCCCCGTAGACGAGAGAGAAAGGCGTGGCCTTTGTCGCTGTGTGCATGGATGTTCTGTAGGCCCAGAGTGCCAGATTCAGTTGTTCGGACCACGACCGGTCGGCGTCATGCACCATTCGCGATAATACTCGTAGCAAAGTCTTGTTGGACGCTTCAGCTTGACCATTACCTTGCGGGTAATAGGGAGTTGATGTGGCATGGCTGATGTTGTACCTTTCCATGAGAGTTCGAACCTCTCGGTTAATGAATGGGGTGCCATTGTCAGATATAATACATCGAGGGATGCCGAAACGACAGATGACGTCGCGTAAGAAGTTGGAAACGGCACCTCCCGTGGCTCTCCGCAGAGGTACGGCTTCAACCCACTTCGTAAAGCGTTCAGTAGCAACCATGATCCATGAATGGCTTCTGGACGGCGGGTGGATGGGGCCGATGAGGTCGAGGGCCCAAGAATGAAATGGCCAAGGTGCTGAGATCATGTGCAAGTCGGATGCTGGCGAGTGTATCCTGTCGGCGTGCCGCTGGCAGGGTTGGCAGCGTCGGACATGCGAGATGGAGTCGGATTCCATAGTCGGCCAATAATACCCCAATCTTAGTAATTCTGCATACAGCTTCTGGGAGCCTTGATGTTCACCACAATCACCATTGTGTACTTCGTTAATGACTTTGACCACTTGGGCACCTTGCAAGCATCGCAGGGTGCGTCCCGAAAATCCCTTGCGAAATAACTCGCCTTCCGTCACAAAATACCTGACTGCCTTGCGCTTGATGGATCGTGCTGAGCCGCGGTCAGGTGGTAGAATCCCGTGGGATAGATACTGGATGAAAGGCTGGCGCCAGTCACCCTCGATGTCAATGACAAGAGCTTCGGCACCGTCGGGTGCATACAGGCACTCGGGACAATCCTTTTGTATATCCGAGGCGTCCTTGGCCATGGATGGCCAATATAATCCCATACGCTGGAGGCGACGATACAGAGGGGGACCGTCGAAGCCACAACACTTCTGGTGGCCGAGCTGTAATTTGTGTTTTGCCTCTTCCGGTGCCAAACATCTTGCTAGAGTGCCTCCGGGACACCGCCTGTATAAGACATCTCCCATCATTGAAAAGTCTGTAAGGGTGGAGGCATGAGCAAGAGATGGCGCTTTAAGTTTGTCGATGATAGGTTGCCTCCAATCGTCCGCAGTAACGTCCCTCGGGACTAGGTTCAGTGCTGTGCATGGTTCCATTCTCTTGACGATGGTTAGCATCCGTTGTTCACCATCGACCTCTATCTTTGACGCGATCGTGGCCAAGCAGTCCGCATGTCTGTTGTGGCACCTATTGTGATGTTCATACTGGACATGACCGAGTCTTCCTTCCAAGTGTTGCACCAAGGCACGATAAGGTGCCAAGGCTGGTTCTTTGACCGCGAACTCCCCGTCCGCCTGCTTCATGACCAGATTTGAATCTCCTTTCACACACAGCGCCTTAGCCCCCATACTGACGGCGATCATGAGGCCAATGACAAGTGCCTCGTATTCAGCTTCGTTGTTAGACACCGGGAATGCAAGTTTGAAGGATAATGAAGTGGTAACACCGTCTGGTGCCCGCAAGACTATGCCGGCACCCCCTTGCCGGAGGGGCGTGCCATTGGGGCCTTTGCTAGTGGCAGAGCCGTCGAATTCAAGCGTCCACAGTCCATCGATGTCGGTGATGAGGGCTGTCTCCTCCCCCGGCAGTTGATCCGATATCGGTTCACATTGTTGGCGTGGGAAGAAGGCCAGGAGGTCTGCGAGTGCTTGGCTCCGCAGAGCTGTAGGATTCTTGATAGATAAACCGAATTCGGCCAACAGCAGCAACCACCGTGTGAGTCGGCCAGACAGGGCGGGACGTGTAAGCATGTAACGGAGCGGGTCAGCCTTGGTGACGAGTGTGATCTGATGCGCTAGAAAGTAATGTCTGAACTTCTGTGAGGCGTACACCAAGGCTAGACAGTGTTTCTCGAGCTCGGAGTAGTTGGCTTCGGGCCCTCTGATCACTCTACTGAGGTAATAAACAGGACGCTCGACACCTTCGACTTCTTGGGCAAGCAAAGCCCCGATGGATCTGGGTGTGGAAGTCAGGTAGAGTAGGAGTGGGATGCCCCGTTGTGGTACGACCATGGTTTGCGGTGACATGAGGACCGCCTTAATCTGTTCAAATGCTTGCCGTTGGGGCGCGCCCCAATTCCACGGTGCGCTTTTACGCGTCAAGTGTTGAAATGGCGTAATGAGCTCGGCCAGTGCGGGTATGAAGCGTCGGAGGTAAGAGACCTTGCCGAGGAAGCTCTTCAGTTGCTTTGTGTTCTTGGGGGGGGGCATTTCTTGGATGGAGGCTGCTTTCGAGGGGTCAACGTCGATGCCCTGTCGACTGACCAAGAACCCGAGGAACTTGCCGGAGGAGACTCCGAAGGCACATTTCAATGGATTCATCCGCATGTTATACTGGCGGCAACGATCAAAGACCGCTTGAAGGTCGGTGAGGTGATCACTTTCCTTCCTGGATTTGATAATAAGATCGTCGACATAGTCTTCCACAGTATGGTGTATCATGTCATGGAATATTGCTGTCATAGCCCTTTGATACGTAGCACCCGCATTCTTGAGGCCGAAAGGCATAACTTTCCAACAAAAATTACCCATAGGAGTGCGGAAGGCTGTCTTGGCGCTGTCGTCGGGGTTCATGCGAATCTGATTATAACCTGCGAACCCATCCATGAAAGATAAAGTTTCATATCCGGCGGCGGCCTCCGTGAGCATGTCGATATTGGGTAGTGGAAACTCGTCCTTGGGGCACGCCCTATTCAAGTCCCGAAAGTCGATACAGACGCGGACTTGGCCATTCTTCTTTTGTACAGGGACGACATTAGCCAGCCAAATAGGGTGAGTGATAGGTTCGATGAAGCCTGCGCGCAGGAGGCGTTCAATCTCTTGCTTGATTTTCAATTCGAGCTCGGGGCGGAATGTCCGCGGGTGCTGTCGGCTAGGGATAGATCCGGTAGCAATGTTGAGATGGTGTGTGACTAAGGCAGGATCCAGTCCCGGCATCTCATTGTAGCTCCATGCTAAGACATCACGATACTCGTGTAGGAGGGAAACCAATTCCTCTCTTCGGCCGGGGGCGAGTTTTGTGCCAATGTAGGTGTGCCGCGGTTCTTCGCCCGGGTCGGCCAGGTTGATTTCTTCAATATCTTCAGCCTGAGGTCGAGGGCCATCCTCATAGCAAGGTGGTGCCGCGCCGGGGGTGAGGTCAGGATCTGGCTGGCAATGCTCGGCCGTGCGGCACCATTCAGTCTCTCCAAGGGGGTCGGGGTCGAGGGGGTCGGAGGAGGGACCGCCTGGAGCCCCTGCATACCGTCATAATTGATAGATGATCTTGCCGTCCTTGACGATACGTCGAAAGGCCGGCTTAGCCTTTTGCTTCTTGGACTTGGGGGAAGAAGGGGGGGAATTGGTCGTGGCAGCAGGCGGAAGCGGTGGGGTTGACCCATTATTCTTGTTACTTCTCCCGGCTTTGTCCTTGGGAAGCTTGTCCCCGCACAGCTCATCCCAGGTCGGCAGCCTGGTAGAATGTACATGAGTAGCATTCTCCCCATCCTCGGCGAAATTAGTGAAGAAGGAGGCCTCGGCGAAATAAGACTCGGCGCATTCAAAGGGGGCTTTGGTTGCAGGGATTGTCATTGCTACCTCATGTCCCGTAGAACCGGCTACCAGCTTCACACATTGATGGTATGTTGAGGGAACGGCCTTGTTGTCGTGGATCCATGGTCTCCCGAGCAGGAGGTGAAAGGCAGACTCGCTGTCTATTACGTGAAAAGTAGTGTCGCGACGGACAGTTCCGACCATGAGGTCGACGGTGATATGGCCGAGGGTCGACTGAGGACCCTGTCCAAAGCCGGTAATATTGACGGGGTCACGGATGATTTTCCTTGGGGGAATGCCGGCCTGTTGCAGGGTGATGAGGGGTATGATGTTGATCGAGGCGCCGCAATCAACCAAGGCACGACGGAAGCCCGTGCCATTAACAGTACACTCTAAAAACAGCGGCCGATTGTGATGCTCGATCGGCGGCGAGTCTTCATCCGAGAAGACTAAGGCCGTAGAGGGGATGTGACGTAATTCAGCCTGGGCGGCGAAGCATTCGGAACCGAGGCCGGTGGTGACCTCGAGCAGGCAATTGGAAAGGTAAGTCCGGGCGGCGGGTGAAAACCCCATTTCATCAAAAAAACTTTTGATCTTCGTCATCTGTCGAAGGGGAGGCATCGACTGCTTAGCTGGAGGAGGCACGAGGGTCAGTGTGGGCTCTGCCGGGGCTTCGTGGATTACAGGCTCGACATGGTCGGTGACAGCCATAAGGGCCTGGTGCTCCCTACTGTTGCGATGCGGTGGGTAGGGATCTTTGCGCACATCGTTATTTTTCCGTAGCTGCAGGTCGCCCGACGCTACCTTCCTTGCAAAGATGGTTCGCAGTGCATTGCAATCTTTGAGCGGATGGCCAAGGGCTCGATGGAAAGGACAGTAGGTGGGCCTGGCCTTTTCTTCGTCTGTGATATTGGTCCGGATTGGTGGCAGTTGGAAATTTTTGTCATGCGCCACCCATTCGGCCAAGAGTTCCTTCACTGTATTCAGGTCACAGGGATAGTTAGGTGCGGGTCTTTGTTGCCTTCGCTTGTCGGAGCCTTGGTTCACATCTGGAAGCCGACGCTTGAAGCCTGCATAGTTGTTGTTGTCGTTGCTACGTTGAGTGATAGGTGCATCTACTGAGGCCAACAGCGTACTTTGCGGTCGAGGCTTCCATGACTTGACAGGACCAACTGTCTCGTAAGTTCGTCGGGCTGCCTCCTTGAGGTGTCCCCATGACCTTAACTGTAGGTTCTCGATATGCACTCGGTAGACGTCAATCATATTTTTGATGCATATGGGAACCAACGTTTCGTCTTTGCTGAAATCTGTGCACTCAAGGCACTTAAGATGAAAACGATGCACATATCTATTCAAGTCTTCCCCCTGGTTCTGGCGAATGCCAGCAATATCAACGATAGTCACGCGCTCGGTCTCGTAATGAAATTTGTCTAAGAACAGCTGGACCATGTCGCCCCAGGTGTGGACAGTCCCTGCGGGGATCTGGTGATACCAAGTGTAAGCCAAGCCCGTAAGGGACTTGTGGAATTCTCTCAACTTCAAGCTGCTTCCTGTACCATACTGCTCCAAGGAGCCTGCAAACCTTGTTAGATGTTCACGGGCGTTTCCCTCGCGTCCGTTGAAGAGCACAAAGTTTGGTTGCTTGTACTTGATGGGGTAGGGTGCGATGGCGATATCATTGGCGTACGGGGCGTGTCCGGTTAGACGGGTTGAGGAGTCCGGCTCGGAATTCCTCGACAGGCGACGGACAAGGGCCTCCAAATCTGACTGAGTGACATAGTTGGAGGATGGTGCCTCATTGCCGGTCAAGGGGTGATGACCGCCTGGTGCGTCGCGAGCCCCCGAGCCCCCAGATGGCACGGCTTGATGAACGGGGACATGGGAGGGTTGGTATGGTGCAGGTGCTGGCAGGGGCAGCTGTGCAGGGGCAAGTGTGGGTTGGCGAGACATGCCCATCACTTGGCCGGGGGTTTGGTGTTGCTCAACTGGATAGGGATTAGGTTCCATCTCGATGGAGTCATGCGTTTCGGAGGAGCTTCTTGCCGGCGTCAGATGAGATGGTGTGACAGCGGGGGGAATCTGCTGCAAGACTGGCCCGAGATCCGTGTGTAGCTTGCGGGGCGGCACTGCAGAAGGAGATATGTCGGCTACCGGCAGCGACGGTGTTGCGAGCCCTACCGCCAAGGGTCTAGATGTCCAAGGCGGCGGTAGTCGCGACACTGGGGCCGGGGCGATGTCAAAAGCTGGCCCCGGTCCTGAAGGCTGGATTGATGGAGCGGCCTGCTGTGAGGACAGGGCTTGTATGGATTTTTGCATGTCCATAATGGCGGCTAGTAGAGTGGTCTGTGAATCTTGCAGAGTGGTGATGGTTGGAGTGAGTTGCTGGATGGCTGCATTTACGAGCACTTGTACGTCGGGGGTAGTGGTCGGCAGCTGGTCTCGGAGCCGCGTGGCGCTAGTCTCCTCCTGATCACCGAGGTGGTGTTCTTGCATGGCGGGGTTGGGTCCTTGGCTGGTCGCCCTAGTAGCTCTCCGTTGCACAGGCATAATGCCTAAGTCCGGAAGGTATGCAAACCGCAATACGATGCTCACCTCCCCAGCGGAGTCGCCAAAATGATGGTGCCGGAAATGGTTCGATGATACGTGGAGGTGCCACAAAGGATGCGGTCTGAGTTGGCTTCCAGGTAGGCAACGTGGGAGACAGCAAGGACGGCGCAAGGGCCGAGGACAAGGCTCCCCAGACAGGTCGTGAGGGGTGGCAGTGCTGCGCAGGCAAGGTGACGATGAACAGGACCGACAGTCTGCAGTCCGTAATGAGGGTATGGCGTCCAGGGTCCGTAGACGGGAGTTCAAGTATATTTCTCTCACTAGAATTCCAGAGAGAATGTTTCCTTTAGAGAGAGAAAGTGAAAAGTCCAAATGAGAATCAGATCCTTGAAAAAGCTCCAAAGTCCACTATTTATAGGCAAAAATGTGCATGTGTCATAAGTTGACATGTGTCGCCCCCTGGGAACGACACGTCACCAGGGGGCCAACGCACTGACCCTTCGTTGGACTGCCGGTTCCTAAGTTCGTGCTGCCCTGCCCTTGCAACATCTCTCTGCCTGTCTGAGGAGACTGATCATGCCGCGGTAGCATGGTCAGAGTAGCCCGTTGCCCCAGCCTCCAGTCCAAGCCCTTACTGAATCCCACAGGTCTGGCAGCGGCGGGGAAGACCCGACGCCCAGCTGCCAGGTGGACTAGGCAAGATGCCCTTCCGAAGACCTGCTCCCGTCTCCGAGTGACCCGGGGGTCATAGTCCTTAGGGGTGCCGACGCGAGCCCCCAGTGCCAGAGCACGTAGGCTAGTCACGCAGGCACCCTGGCGGAGATAGTGTCCTGGAGGAGTAGCCTATCCCGTAAGCATATAACATGATTGCAGCGCATGGGGCGCGGTTGAGTGCGGGCGACGAGGGTCGCAGAGTGATCTCCGAGCGACGAGGGTCGTTGCGTGGATGGCGCGCGACCGTGAGCGACGGTTGTCATGGCGACAGAGCGGCCACAAGTGACGGTCATCGAGACTACGGGCGACGGTCATCGCGACGAAGGGGCACGGCCGAGAGCGACGGTTGTCGCGACTATGGCGGAGTGCGGCCGCGAGCGACGGTCGTCGTGACAATGGGGCACGGTCAAAGGTGACGGCGTCGGTGTTCAAGGCAGGTGGCCGACCCCCATGGGGTGGCCGACCCCCAAGGGAGGCCGACCCTAGAGGGAGGCCGACCCCCTCGAGGGTGGCCGACCCCTTGGGGTGGCCGACCCCCAAGGGTGGCCGACCCCTTGGGGGAGGCCGACCCTAGAGGGTGGCCGACCCCTAAGGGGGACCCCCCGAGGGTGGCCGACCCTGAGGGTGGCCGACCCCTTGGGGTGGAAGGCACGCCGAAGTCGCTTCACGAATGGTTCACGTGACTTGAGCATGCGTTGCTTTGACCGGCCCTCGAGCGTTGAAAAGTTGACCGCTGACTGGGTGATGTGTCGTGCAAAGTGGGTCCCTTGGCGGGTCTTGGGGTGCGACCAGAATAGGGTATGAACAGTATGTTAGACAACTTTTAAGATCAAACACTCAAGCTGCTAATGAAAGACAAATTATAAAAGATAGGCAAGCTAATAGCATACAGTATACAGAAAACTATGACAGTATACACGATCTTAGTTAATAGAAATGGATAGACATTTAGATCTCAAACCATACCAAGAACCTTTTAACTTTGAAGACATGATTAATAACTTTAATCTTGATCAACAGACAACGTCAGACATTTTAGACACTTTTAATAAATTTTTTACTGCCTTAGAAACAATTGATTTTACAAATGGAAGAATAAAACACTTTATAGACACAGACTCTATTACACTTTTATACAATCCTTTATCTTTTTACATTAGATATTTTTTGAATTTAGATTCTTTATTAGAAGAATTTTGATATATTCTTTCAACACCTTGTTGGCTTTTACATACATCTAAAAGACTAACAAAATAATGTACTTTATTATAGTGAGTTTCATCGTAGACTTAGACAAAGAGACGAAGAAACAGCTGTAGAAAATTTAGGAGTACCCACAGACATAATAAATAACATGCATACTTTACAACTAGACAATGATGAAGAAAACATATATAATGAAGACTATTATGACAATAATACTAGACAATTAACTATATATGAAAATGAAGAAGATATCTATGAAGATTATCTAAACTATAATGAAGAAGATAATGATTATCCATGATTATCCCAGTCTGGACTAAACTGCTCTGGCTCCTTAACAATTCCTATCCACACAGATGTGGGCCACCGGAGACTATTGACCACTGTCTTTGAAAATGACCCACTTTTCAAAACATGTAGAAGACAGTGAACCCTGAGTCCACCTCCTCGAATCAACTTGCTCGACCCCTGCACATGGTGCAAACTTAAAGCCCAATGTAGTAATGTAAATATTATGTACAACGTCCGATGGAACACCCTCTTCGCTTTCAAACTATCTTTGATCCTGGAATAGAGAAACAAACACCCAATTCTAAGTTCTACTTTCCCTCAAGTGCGGCGATCGTAAAAGGGGTGTGTGTGCTCTAGCTAGGGTTAGTTGTTTTTACAAATCAAATAACCATGAATACTCTTCATGCAACTAGTATCCATGTTGGTTGGAACCCACCACCTGAACAATGGGTGGTGGGTTAACATAAATATGGATGGCATTGCACAGCCTAACTCAAGCAGAATGGGAGCAGCGGCACTGATCAGACATCATTCCATTACAAGAACAGGGTTCTTTAGCGATCAACTTTTAGCGACGGGTACAAATCCATTGCTAAAAGTCACATTTACTGACAGATTATCATGTCGGTAAAGATTCGCCCGTAAACATTTTTTACCTACGAAAAGTTCTGTCATTAAAAACTTTTATCTACGGGATTTTAGCGACATATATTTCATAGCTAAAGAATTTCAAAAAAAAATATTTTTAGCCGATTTTTTTAAATATTTAGCGACAGAATGCATCCGTCGCTAAAAATTCTGCCCTTAAAGCCTTTAAAGGTAGGCTTTTAGCCACGGCCTTTTCCGTCACTAAAAATCAATGCAAATTTTGACCCTTTCTCTCTCTCTCTTTCTTCTCTCTCTCTCTCTCTCTCTCTCTCTCTCTCTCTCTCTCTCTATGTTTCCACACTGGCGACACCCCCCCGACACCACCCCCTGCCCCACAACAACAGCCCCATATCTCCTCCATTCCTCCACGCCTCCACTGCCACACCACCACCGCTGCCGCTAACAGTATGTACATTTTGACACTAATTACACGTTAAAATTTATAGTGTAATGCATGTTATATATGTTGAATTTGTTACAATGTATAGTGTAAGTTAATTTGTTATAATATATAGTGTAATTTGTAACATGTTATAAGTTTAATTAACCCTAATTAAACTCGAATTGACCTTAATTAACCCTAATTCACTCTTAATTAAATCTTAAATAACATTATTCTAACCTAATTAACTCTAATTAGCCTTAATCAGCCCTAATTTACACGAATTAACCCTAATTAACTACTAATTAAACCCTAATTAACATTAATCAACTATAATTAAACCCAATTAACTCTAATTAACCATATTTAGCCCTAATCAGTCCTAATTAACACTGATTAACCATGATTAACTATTAATTAAAATCTAATTAATCCTAATTAAACCCCATTAACTCTAATTAACCCTAATTAGCCCTAACTATCGTGTTGGGTCCTAATTAGCTCTAATTAATACTGATTAACCCTAATTAACTGATAATTTAACACTAATTATGTTGAGAGTTAATCTTGATTCTATATAGTTACGGCACTTGATGAGGAAGAATCAAGATATGAATAAAGGATACAAAGATAGGGGAGTTATCTTTAGGATATGGATGAATTGTTAATGTCTTAGTTATTGAGTAAAGAAAGGAGTCTAAGAAGAATAGTAGTGTGATCAATCTAAGACAGTGAGTGCATAAGTTGTTTTATAAGAGAGAAGTGTTGAGAGAGAAAAATATAGAAGTGTGTTTTCCTCTCCATTTCCTCATCTACCATAATACTAAAAAGTATTTTTCTGCTGCAAATATGACCTCTTTTATATTGTGCCCATTGCGCAACAAAGTGGTACCAGAGCGGAGATCTAATGGCGGCAACAAGTGGAGTATTTCCTTTTCCAAAGCTCATGAAAGACAACTATGACGATGGAGCATCCAAATGAAGACCTTTCTTGGTGGTCAAGACGTTTGGGAGGCCATAGAAGAAGAATACATGGAACCAGAAAATTAGGCCAAAGCTAGTCAAGCAGTGAAGAAGGCTGCCAAAGAAGTCTGGGGTGAAAGATGAAAAGGCTCTTTCACTCATCCAACTTGACGTCGATGATAATATTTTTAAGAAGATTGCACATGCCACCACCGCAAAGAGAGCCTGGGGTACATTGGAAAATGTTTTCAAGGGCATCGACAAGGTGAAAAGGGTGCACTCCAAAGTCTTTGAGGTGAATTTGAGTCTTTACAAATGAAAGATTCTGAGACTATTTTTTATTACATTTTGAGAGTTCTCTCAGTTGTGAACCAACTTGAGAGAAATGGTGAAGAAATGGAAAATAGTCGAGTGGTCGAGAAGATCCTTCAATCTCTCGATCCAAAATTCGACCATGTAGTTGTTGTCATCGAAGAATTCAACGACATCGACACTATGACAATCGATGAGCTATCTGGAAAATTGCAAGTCCACGAGGACAAGATCAAGAGGAAGAATAAAGAGTCAATCAAGCAAGCTCTTGAGGCTAAGATAAATATCAACGAGAGCAAAGATGACCCCAATAGAAATCAAGGTGGTCGAGGTAGAGGCCGTGGATGAGGTTGCGGTCGAGTCGTGGCAGAGGCTGTGGTGGACAAAATCGGTACAACTATAATGAATCGGGGTGCGGAATTTTGTTCATCAAGAGGACGAGGTCGAGGAAGAGGTGGCTATTATCAACGCCAAAATAAGAAAGATGTTGAATGTTTCACATGCCATCGATACGGACACTACTCTTGCGAGTGTCAAGACGATCCAAAAGAGGAAAATGTGAAGGATCACTATACAGAAGAAAATAAGGTGGGCGATGACGCAGTCCTGTTGATACACGATGGATCAAAAGAAGAAAATGAGAATTCTTGATATCTCGATACTCGTACCAGCAATCACATGTGTGGTTACAAATACATGTTTATCAAGATAGATAACAGGTGACAAAAAATATCATCTTTGGAGACATGTCCAAAATCCCAATCAAAGGCAAAAGCAAAATTCTGATCAAATTGGAGGCCATCAGTTCATCTCAAATATTTATTATGTTCTCGAGAAGAAGGCAAACATTTTGATCATGGGCCAGCTGCTGGAGAAAGGCTACGACATCCATATGAAAGACAAATGTCTTTATTTGAGAGATGTAAAGGGAGCTTGATCACTCATGTTCCGATGTCGAGCAATAGGATGTTCTTAATGAATATCCATCATGATGCCCCTAAATGTTTGAAGGCCTGTTTTGATAACCAATCTTGGTTATGGCACCTGAGGCTTGGACATCTCAATTTTGGAAGTCTGAAATTCCTATGACGAAGAGTATGGTGAAGGGATTGCCATCGATAGATCAGCCAGATCAACTCTGCGAGGGTTGTCTTATCAGAAATCAACATCGACATAGTTTCTCAAATGAGTCAATATCAAGAGCAAACGCGCCGTTGGAGCTGATAACACTGATGTTTGTGGTCCGATCGATCCAGCATCTCTTGGTAAGAACAAATATTTTTTACCATTCATTAATGACTATAGTAGAAAGACTTGGTTTTTTTCCTCAAGCAGAAGTCATAGTTGTTCTTAACTTTCAAGGGGTTCAAGGCTCTTGTTGAGAAGCAGAGTGGATATCAGATCAATGCGATGAGATCTGATCGAGGTGGAGAGTTCATATCTAAGGAGTTCAAGGCATTCTATGAAGAGAATGGCATCCGTCGATCACTTACCATTCCATATTCACCTCAACAGAATAGAGTGGCGGAAAGAAAGAATGGATCTATAGTAAACATGACTCGAAGCATGTTGAAGAGCAAGAAATTGCCTAAAGAATTTTTTGGCAGAAACAGTGGATTGTGCTCTCTATCTATCCAATCCTTGTCCAACAAGGAGTGTGTGGAATCAAACCACAAGAAGCTTGGAGTGGGTACAAGCCAAGTGTATCCCACTTGAAAGTATTTGGAAGCATTGCATATGTGCATGTTCCTAATCAGCAAAGAAAGAAGCTCGATGACAAAAGTGAAAAGTTCATCTTCATCGGTTACAGTCAACAGTCAAAAGGGTACAAGTTGTACAACCGTATTGATAAGAAGATTAAAATCAGTCGAGACATGATTTTTGATAAGAAGAGCTCGTGGGACAGGACTGATTGAGACAAGGAGCAGTATGTTTTCTATCCAATCGATATGGATTAAAAAGAAGAAGTGCCACTAGAATCGATGACTCCCTCGAGTCCAGCATCTCCAACTCAATCGAGCCCAACATCATCAGTATCATTAGCCGATAGTCCTGTCAAGACAGGACCACTAGGCAAGTGATTTCTAGAGGAGATTTATGACTTGAATCAAAACCAAAGCATGTTCTGTCTCTTTGCCGATACTGAGCCAATCAATTTTGATGAAGCATTAAGAAATGAAAAATGAATGAAGACCATGAATGAAGACATCAATGCAATTGAGAAGAATGATACTTGGGAGTTGACCACTCATTGATCGGATAAGAAGCCCATTGGTGTAAAATGGGTTTATAAAATAAAAAAAATTCTAAAAGCGAGGTTGAGAGATACAAAGAAAGGCTTGTTGTTAAAGGATACAAGCAAAGGGCTGGAATCGACTATGATGAAGTCTTCACCCCAGTTGCCCGATTAGAAACGATACGACTGTTGATATCTCTTGCAGCACTAAATAAGTGGAAGATCCATTAGATGGATGTGAAGTCAGCCTTCCTTAATAGTTTTCTTGATGAAAAAGTCTATATCAAACAACCAGAAGGATATGTTGTTCGAGGCCATGAAGACAAAGTGTTAAGCCTGAAGAAGGCCTTGCATGGGTTGAAATAAGCGCCAAGGGCACGGAACAGTCGCATCGACAAGTATTTTCAAAAGAGAGGCTTTAAGAGGTGCCTACATGAGCATGAACTCTACATCATGATGAATGGAAAAGGTGACATCTTGATAGTATGTTTATATGTTGATATATGGAGAATTCGAAAGAGTACAACTACATTTGTTTTTTATTTGGTGAAGCAACATTCACATGGACATCGAAGAAGCAACAGATAGTGACTTTATCAACATGTGAAGCAAAATATATGGCTGCAACTTTGACTGTTTGCCATGTGATATGGCTAAGAAGTTTGCTTAATGAGCTCAGTTTTATTCAAGATGAACTGACACAGATTTATGTCGATAATAAGTTAGCCATAGCTGTTGCTAAAATCTAGTCTTTCATGATCGAAGCAAGCACATCGACACACGGTATTATTTCGTCCGTGAGAGCATTGCCAAGAAGGAAATTCAAGTCAAGTTTATAAGGTCCGAAGATCAAGTTGCAGATATCTTCACCAAAGCCCCTGAAAAGAGAAGTCTTTGAGAAGTTACGGAGTCGACTTGGAATGAGAGAATCAAACTTAAGGGGGCGTGTTGAGAGTTAATCTTGATTCTATTTAGCTACGGCACTTGATGAGGAAGAATCAAGATATGAATAAAGGATAAGAAGATAGGGGAGTTATCTTTAAGATATGGATGAGTTGCTAATGTCTTGGTTATTGAGTAAGGAAAGGAGTCTAAGAAGAGTAGTAGTGTGATCAATCTAAGAAAGTGAGTGAATAAGTTGTTTAATAAGAGAGTAGTGTTGAGAAAGAAAAATATAGAAGTGTATTTTCCTCTCCACTTCCTCTTCATCTACCATAATTCTAAGAGTATTTTTTGATTGCAAATATTATCTCTTTTATATTGTGCCCGTCGTGCAACAAATTAACCCTAATTAAACCCAATTAACTCTAATTAACCTTAGGTTGTGTTTGATAAAACTGAAATTTAAGTGCTGAAGACTTAAAGTACTGAATTTGTAGAACTGAAAATTCTAAACTGCTGAATACTAAGCACTAAAAAAAATTGCACTTATCTGAAATATAAGTGCTGAATCACTCTACCCTGTTTGATAAGTAGAACAACTGACGTTTTAAAACAGTTGAATTTGACAATAATACCCTTTTACTCTATTTTTAAAATTTTAATTTTAGAATCACATGCATAACTTTGAAACACAAAATAATATTCAATTCAATCACACGATAAGAATTAGAAAAAAATATTTTGATAGTCGAAAGTCACGTTATTACATACATGAACTAAAACCTAAAAAGGTCCACGGAATTATCAACAACACATTTTTAACAAGTCATTACTGATGAAGTCTACTTCAACTTGACTTTGACTTTTATATTTTCACTTTATTTTGGATAATGAACCCCCAAAACACGCAGTAATTAGACTGGTACTGTGAAGCCAGGTACTACTTCAATCTCAGCCTGAATTTTTTCTCATAAGAGTTGCAGTCAGGCGGCTTTCCATGGTTTCTTTTAGTTTGAGCGAAATGGGGTATGGGAGAAATGATATCTTGATAACCTTGACACAGTTTTTAATCAATTGTAACCGAACCAAGGTTATAGGCTCCCCAACTCCCTCTTTGAGAAGAAAAAAAATTCCTGCCAGAGCCAAGGTTCAAGCTGCTTGTCCTCTTCACTCTCCACCAACCGCCACTATCACTCCTCTAGCCTCTTCCCCTACAATTAAAAATGGCTTGCAATTTCACATCACGTCAGAAATCTCTACTATTGGGGCAACAAATTCAAATTATAATAGCTAGTGATGGCGACCACCATCGCTACCCAACTTCCCTTGAACACTTTCCTGAGAAAACCCAGCATTTCGGCTTATCGCATTGCCGCAAAACCTGTCGTCAAAGGATAGGCATCAGTAGCCCTTTTTTTTTGTTCACCTAGAATCTGATATTGCTATTCGCTACCAGAATAATTGCAGCAACACCTTCCTAGTTGCCAATTCCAACCAAAAAGCTAACTACCTCTACAATTCCTCCGATCTGTGTATCCAAATCTAGGGGTTTTTTTCCAGTAAATTTAGATTCTATTGTTGTGTGTGATTTTTCCAAGATCATATTCATGCAATTAGGGTTGGAGTACGGCAAGAAGAAATGTTGGGTCAATCAAGAGGAAGAAGGAAAGGAGGCAACGAAGAAGATTGGAAAGAAGATGAGGCAGAAAATGAAGCGCTGAGGGCACATTAGTCCCTTATGGATAAAATATTTTAATGAGCTACTGTTGAGCATGTTTAGTGATAAGTAGTTATGGGTGACTTAAAAGAATGTGTGTTAATTAACTTATCACTTATTAAGTGGTAGAAAAAGTGTGTAATCAAACGCATTTAATTTGAAATCATTGAAAATTTTAATTGTAAGTGCTGAATTGCGTTATCAAACACACCCTTAGTTAGCTCTAATTAGCCCTAACTAGCTCCGTTAAGATCCTATTAAGCCCTAATTAACACTGATTTAATCCTAATTCACCTGATAAACCCTAAACAAACTTAATTAACCTATTTAAATCTCAATTACCCTAACTAAATCTTAATAAGTCCTAATTAGCCGCGATAAAACCTTACTAAGCCCTAAATAACCCTGATTAACTCTAATGAACCTAATTAACACCAATTAAGCCCTAACTACCCTAATTAAACCCTAGTATATTCCTAATTAACCCTAATAAGCCTAAATACAATCCTAACCCTAACTAAACCGTAAACCCCATCACAATCACATGTGAGACAATGTCAACTCCGCGAATGAACTTCATATACCACTGAAAAATGTGAGTTGATTTCCCGCATTAGGAATATTCTTTGTTATTTTGTAAAGTCCATTGACAAACGAGTTGGTTACAACTCGTTGCCAATGAATTTTACAGTGAATAATTTTATTAAGGTATGTTCTTGCAAATTAACCTAATGATTCCATCTTTTGAAATTTTGATATTGTAGAAAGATTGTTGCATATATTATCAATTTTTAAACGCATGCATGCATAAAAACCCTTAGTTCCCGTTCAAAGGTACTCATTACAATAATACTTTTTAATGAGCCTTTAGATGTCCGGTTTAGACAATTTGGAAAAGCTAGATGTTTATAAAATAGTGTATCGACTCTTGCTCCGTATTTTATGTCTTGGATATTTGGTACACTTTTTCTGGTGTTTCTCTGGGTGTATACAGTTCTGGTGTTCTTGCATCCGTTTAATCTTGCAAGAGCAAGATTAGACGGATGTTAGAAACCTTATCCTTGTCGTACTTGGAGAAATACGGGGAGGTGCTGCCGAATTTCCTGTAGACACAGGACAAAGCATGAGTTGGTAACAGTTTTATAGACATGTGATTTTTTGATTGGAATAGGACCACTCCCTATTAAAGAATGAACGGGGTATAGACATGTTGTCACATGCATGCATTCATTTTCATATCAACCCTATCTAATTATTGGTTTTAATTTAAGGTGTTATATAGTAATCTTAGTTGTCATGTCGGTCGATCGAAGTTAGATGAAAGAAAAAAATGATTTTTATGATTTTGAGGATCGAGAAAAAGAATGGTGGTAAAATAGCATCTTCTCCGATATACTTTTATAGAGGGATACACAAGGTGCACACAACTTGAAAAAATAGTAGTATTGTCATCCAACCGGACTAGCCAAGCTGAAGTTAGAGTGGAGGCACCGTATGATTATCGAGATATGATTATAGATGCTAAGCATGCTAATGTTGACTAAGGCGACTACCACAGCGATGACAGTCCCTAACAGTTGAACGAGAGGGCTTATCAGTTTTATGACTTGTTAAGAGATACCGAAGAGCCATTGTGGGATGAAATTAGGAAACACACACGGTTGTCTGTGGTTAGTAGGTTACTACAGTTGAAATTGGACCATTGGCTGAGTAAGAAAGGATTTAACGAGCTCGTTACTTTTATTAAGAAAAAAATTTTAGAGACTGAAAAGCTGTCGCAATCGTACTACAATGCAAATAGGAGGTAGAAAAAAACTTGGATTAAGTTATGAGCAGATAGATGCACGCAATAATAACCGTGTACGGTTCTTAAAAGAGAATAAAGACTTGACAAGGTGCCCGATATGTGATCATTTGAGATATAAACAGGAAAAAGGAAAAAACATTGCATGGAAGGTATTGCGACATTTTTCAATTATGCCAAGGCTTCAAAGGATGTATTATTCCTCCAATACGGCTGAACATATGAGGGCTTACTATGACACTCATAGCAACGATAACAATGTGATGACATGCCTCGTTGATGGAGAGGTGTGGAAGGGGTTTGACCGCTGACATCCAACCTTTGTTCAGGAAGTTCAAATGTTAGACTTTATTTGGCAATCGATGGGTTCAATCCTTTCAAACAGTCTAGCATGCCTTACTCCATATGGAATGTTATTATTGTCCCCTATAACCTTCCATTGGTATGTGCATGAAGAAGTCGTATATGTTTTTGCCGTTACTTATTCCGGGGCCAAAGAGTTTTGGTAAGGACATAAATATTTATTTAAGGCAGTTGGTTGATCAACTAAAAGAACTATGGGATCGTGCAGTCAAAACTTATGATGCATCCTTTAAACAGAATTTTCAGATGAGGGCTCCTTTGATGTAGACTATACACGATTTTTTCGCATTGAAAATGACATATGGTTAGAGTACACATGGAAAGTTAGCATGCCCTACTTGTATGGGCGTGAACCCGGTCATACGTTAAAGCACGACGGAAAGTTCGGATGTCACCGTAAGCTTTTGCCACCAGACCATCAATTCCATAGGCAGAAGGATAAATTTGACGAAAAAATAGAGCATGAAGTTGTCACACTTATCCATCTGGTGATGAAGTGCTCTCACACCTGGAGGCACTTGATACTGACATACCATATGGCAAGTGTGTGCCAGATCAGAAAATTTTAGGATATGGGAAAGAGCTTAACTGGAAAAAATAGTGTATTTTCTAGGAGTTAGACTACTAAAGCACACTCGTTATTTGAAATAACATGGATGTGATACACATTGAGAAAAATATTTTCGGCAATGTGTTCAATACTACAATGAATGTCAAGGAAAAATTAAAAGATCACCTTAAAGCGAGAAATGATCTACAATAGTTAGGAGTACGACATGAACAACATCCTGGGATAGCCAGCGGGAGGACGATACTTCTGAAACTACCGTACTCTGTAGTTAAGAAACAGGTAGAGAAGGTCTATTAGTGGGTTCAAAATTTGAAACTTTCGAATTGGTATGCGTCCAATATATCTAGTTCCTGCAATGTATCAGAGTACAAGTTCCAAGGGAATAAGAGTCACAACTGCCATGTATTTATGGAAAGATTTATTCCTATTGCCTTCCAAAAATTGTTGCCAAAGGTTATATGCGAGACTTTACCAGATTTATCTCATTTCTTTTGAGATATATGTTCTTCTAAACTCTGGGTAAGTAATATGAAGATGCTTGAGAAGAACATTGTGGTGACAATTTGCAAGCTCGAGAAAAACTTCTCCACGTCATTCTTTGATTAAATGGAGCATTTGCTGGTTCACTTGGGATATGAAGCTAAGATGGGTGAATCTGTGTAATATCGGTGGATATATCCATTTGAGAGTTAATCCTTTAACTCTCTATTGTTCGTTTACACATAATAAAAACCTTGTTATCATTGATATTTTACTTAACTCTGTTTACTAAACTTCTAGGTTCATATTTCATCTGGAAAGAAAAGTTCGTAATATAGCTCATGTTGAGGGCTCAATTCCTGAGGCTTACATAATGGAAGAGCTCGTCAACTTTTGTAACCAATATTTTTGGCCTAATGTTGATACAAGGTTAAATTAACTAGGCCGAAATGAGCCCGGGTCCAGTACAAATTTAGAAGGGCATTTATTTATTCAAGCATTCAGGTAGTCTGTTCGGACGAACCTATACTTGGTGGCTAGTGGATGAAGAGTACAACATTGCAACACTATATTGCCTTCTAAACTATAAAGAAGTTTCAGCTTTCGCTGAGTAAGTTATTGTCTTCATATAATTATTGTAAATGTTTGAAAATGTGTGATTAGCGGTTAACTATATCAGTTTGCAGTGAATTCGATGTGAAATCTCAAATTATTTATCCTGTTGGACTTGAATCTCATAAAAAATTGCAATTTCTTTAGTGGTTCAAAAGACGTGGAATCTTTATATATAGTTATGTGGTTTATTGATATGCTAATTTATCCTTAATTTTTATTTTTTATATATAATAGGTTCAATTGATCGACAAACCAGTAGACTCCCTCTTGAAAGTACTAGCTTAAGGCCTAATAAACAAGCATCATGTCATAGAGGCTATATCGTCAATGGGTTTACGTTAAACACAGAAGATGATGACTGAACTAAACAAACCCAAAATAGTAGAGTCTTGGTCAACGGCGACTATTATGATAAGAATTGCATGGACTTTTATGAAGAGCTGGATGAGATTGTTGAGCTAACATATATGGATAAACAAAACCATTTGGTAATGTTCAAGTGTACCTGATTTGATATTACATGCAAAAGAGGAATGCGTGTGAGCTCGCAAGGGATTGTATATGTCAATGTTAAATCAAGACTTGCATCGCATGAACTATTTGTGTTTGCTAGTCAAGCTGCACAAATGTCTACGTGAAAGATGTCGTAAATCCTAAATCTCAATTGTATACTATTATCATGTCCAAGAAATTGCCAGTCGTATATGATAGCGAGATAGACACCTATCAAGTTGACCAAGCACATGTCTTGGTACCCGTTGAGGTGAACAACGAGGAGAACGATCTTCCTTTTCAGCCATCACTTGATCTAGGAGATAAAGTCATAGATGATGATGCAGAAGATGTAAAAAGTGTTGAATATGATGAGGATGAGTCTACTAGCGAAGAGGATGAATTCCAAGATGAAGAGGACGACGAGTTTCAAGAATAAGAGGATGATGAATCTGAAGATAAAAATGATGATGATTATCAAAATGAAGATGATTGACTTGTAATGTTGTAGCATGCATGTTCTTGTAATAAGTAACTTGAATATTTCACTTAATTTACAACATAACAAAGTCATCTTCCCAGTGTGTCATGTACTTGACTAATCCGTAATAATATGTTAACTTACTCGTTCATCCGATTCATATAGTTTTGTTTTTTGAAATTTTAGTGTAGAAGTTTGTGTTGTCATTTGAATGTGTTCATTTCTTTTCACTTCCTCTATAAACAGTCAGTTTTGTCTTGTCAGTTATTGATAGATTACGGGCCATTCGTGGACGTCGAGTTGTGTCCACCCCAATGGCTCCCACCTCGACATTGCCCGTTGTTGACGAGGCACATATCGCCAGCATCCAGCAGGCGGTCCCCAGCCCCAGGCCTAGGCCTCCCACCCGCAAGCTGGTGCTCCTTCTTTTATGGGTTCGAGAACCTCAGGTATATTTGATATTAGCATTTAGCTGTAATGTTAGACTTATATTTAAATATATTTTAGCTATATTAACATTGGTGTTTTGTAGGATCTCGTCGAGGCTGTGGACCGACACGTGGGGTATACATTGAGCCCCAGCAAAAACAGAGAGTTTCTCACCGAGGAGGGCCAGTAAGTAAAAAATCACAAACACATAATGCAGTACTTATCACTTTAATGTTGATAGTTATTATGGTTCAATGGTCCTAATGATATTAATGTATTTTTTTATTAGGATCCTAGAATGTCTGGCGAATACGAAGTTCGACATACTTGTGAAGGGCCAATTCTTTGAGCCACTGCTATACAGGAAGAATTGGGATACCGGGACGAGGGAGGCCTTGTGGCACTACAAGAAAAAAGGGTTTTAGCGACGGACTTTTAGCGACGGAAGTCGTTCCGTAGCTAAAGGTGTTTTTAGCGACGGAATTTCCGTGGGTAAAAACGTTGTCCAAAAAAATATTTTATCGACGGATTAATCCGTCGATAAAGCCATTCCTGACGGACATTTAACGACGGTCTTTTAATGACGGTATAAACCATCGCTAAATGGTTTTACCGACGGATCTTTAGCGACGGGACATGTCCGTCGCTAAATGTGTTCTTAAATACCCAGATTTCTCTCTCTCTCTCTCTCTCCCCGTCTTTCCTCCCCACCAGCCCCCCACGCCGGCGACAGGCCCCCGCCTCCGTCCCTCCCCACCAGCCCCCCACGCCGGTGACAGGCCCCCCGCCACCACCACACCGCCCTTCCCTCTCCCCTAAGATCTATCGTCCCCATTGCCACCTCGCCGCCCCGCAGCTACCCCACTACTGCCACAGCCACCTCACAGTCGCACCACCATCGCCACAGTTCCTCCCCCTCCGCCGCACCACCACCCTCTGCCGTTGCCTTTCGTGCGCCACTGTCGTCATCCGCCTCGCACCACCACTGCCTGAACTCACTTTTTTTGCCAGTTAGAAATTATTTATCATATTGAATTAATCTGTTGTTATAATGTAATTGTATGCTAGAAATTAATCTGTTGTTATAATGTAATTGTATGCTAGAAATTATTTATCGCATTAAATCTATTGTTATAATGTAATTGTATTTAATCTATTGTAATGTAATTGTATTTGATTTGCTATAATGCAATTGAATTTAATTTGTTGTAATGTAATTAAATTTAATTTTTTGTAGTGTATTGTATTGTATTTAATTTGTTGTAATGTAATTGTAACGATTAAACCCTAATTATCCCTAATTTGTTCCCAAGTAACCCTAATTGAACCAAATTAACCCTAATCAAACCGTAATTATCCATAATCTAACCAATTAACAGTAATTAACCCCGCGTAACCCTAATTGAACGAATTAATCCCAATTAAACCTGATTAACCCTAACTGAACCAATTAATTGTAATGAACCCCGATTCAACCTAATCTAACCAATTAGCCCTAATTAATCCCGATTTACCCTAATTGAACCAATAAACCCTAATTAGTCCTGATTAGCCCTAATTGAACCAATTAACCGTAATTAGCTCCAATTAAACCTATTTGAACCGGTTAACCTTAAACCCTAAACCCTAATTAAAGCATAATTAGCCCGGATAAACCCTAACTATCCTTAATTTGTTCCCAATTATTCCTAATCAAACCGTAATTATCCATAATCTAACCAATTAACAGTAATTAACCCCACGTAACCCTAATTGAACGAATTAACCCCAATTAAACCTGATTAACCCTAACTTAACCAATTAATTGTAATGAACCCCGATTCAACCTAATTGAACCAATTAATTGTAATTGAACCCCTAATTGAATACCCTGATCCAACCGAACCCTAAATTGAAATAATTGAACCCCCTAATTGAACCTTAAATTGAATGCCTCAAATCAATCAAACCCTAAATTGAATCAATAGAACCCCCTAATTGAACCCTAAATTGAAGTAATTGAACCCTAATTAAACCCCAAAATTGAATGCCCTAATCGAATCGAACCCTAAATTAACCCCTAATTTAACCCTAAATTGAATGCCCTAATCCAACTGAAACCTAAATTGAACCCTAAATTAAATACCCCAAATCAACCGAACCCTAAAATGATTCAATAGAACCCCCTAATTGAACCCTAAATTGAATGCCCTAATATAATCGAACCCTAAATTGAAATAATTCAAGCGCATCAGATATGTGCATTTTGAACAATTTTTTCCTATTTGAACATTGATAATTTGTTTGATAATTTTAGGTTGTTAATTGTGTATTTGAGAATTATGATTATTGATCTGTGATTTTAGGTTGTTAATTGATGATTTTAGGTTATTAGCTGTGCATTTGAAGTAATTACGATTATAAATTGATGATTTTAGGTTGTTAATTGATGATTTTAGATTGTTAATTGTGTATTGAGCATTTGAGATATTGATATTATTGACGGAGGATGGGACCCAATTGGATTGAATGTATGATTTTTGTTAATTTTTATTGCATTGGGCAGCATTTGAGAATTGAGATTGTTGATGGAGGATAGGACCCAATTGGATTGAGATACCTGTTAGTTAGCGCAGACACGGACACCACGTCTGATCGACGGTGTCCGACATTTAAAAAATAAATATTTTAATAAATCAATTAACCCTAATTAATTAGCTCTAACGAGCCTAATTAGTTTTAATTAACCCTAAGAACCTAATGAAAATCAAAGTAGCTGTAATTACCCCAAATTAGCCAAAATGAACCCAATTACGCGCATATTGATTATAGTAAGCCTAATTAGTCATAATTTGCACTAACATAACCCAATTAAGCCTAATTAGCGCTAATTAGGACTAATCAACACTACTCGGCACAATTAAACCCTAATTAGGACTAAAAAACCGTAATTAGGACTAAATAACGATCTTTCTGCAGTTTTGATATTTCAGAAAGATTCTTGCACATGTTATCAATTTCTGAACGCATGCATGCATAGAAACCCTTAGTTCCCGTTCAAAGGTACTCATTACAAAGTAATGCTTTGTAATGAGCCTTTGGATGTCCAGTTTGGACAATTTGGAAAAGCTAATTGTTTATAAAACAATGTTTTGACTCATGCTTTGTGTTCTATGTCGTGGATATTTGGTACACGTTCTCTTGTGTTTCTCCGGGTGCATACAGATCTGGTTTTCTAACATCCGTCAAACCTTCTTGAGCAAGGTTAGATGAATGTTAGAACACCTAATCGATGTCGTGTACTTGGAGAAATGCGGGGAGGTGCTGCCGAATTTTTCACAGACATGGGACTAAGCATGAGTTAAAAATTGTTTTATAAACATGTGCTTTTCTGAATGGGATACGACCACTACCTGTTGAAGAGTAGAGGGGAAATATGTAGACATGTTGTAACATTCATGCATTCATATTTACATCGGCAATGCCTAATCACTGGTCATAATTGAAGGTGGTATACAGTACGATAATTCAGTCGTCATGTCAGTCGATCGAAGTTGGATGAAAAGGAAGAATGCTGAAGATTTTGAGTGTCGCGTTGACGAATTTCTCGACTTCGCTTATGCACATCCTGCACATGTTGACCTTGATAAGATAAGGTGTCCGTGCGGTAGATGTGAGTTGTTGCACTGGAGAAAAAGAATTGAAGTAAAATGGCATCTTCGTCGGTACGGTTTTATGGGTCGATACACAAGGTGGACGCAGCACGGGGAGACGATAGTATTGTCGTCCAACCCGACTAGTCAAACTGAAGTTAGGGAGGAGGCACGATATGATTATCGAGATATGATTATGGATGCTGGGCATGCTAATATTGACTGGGGTGACGACAGTCCACAACTGCCGAACGAGGGGGCTCATCAGTTTTATGAGTTGTTGAGAGCTGCGAAAGAGCAGCTGTGGGATGGAGCTCCGAAACACACACGGCTGTCTGTGGTTAGTAGGTATTACAGTTGAAATCAGACCATGGGCTGAGTGAGAAAGGTTTTAACGAGTTTGTTACCTTAATCAAAGAAATACTGCCCAAAAGTGAAAAGATACCGTCGTCGTACTATGACGCGAAGAAGATGATGAGGAAACTTGGGTTGAGCCATGACCGGATAGATGCGTGCAATAACGATTGTGTGTTATTTTGGAAAGAGAATAAGGATTTGTCACGGTGTCCAGTATGTGATCATTCGAGGTACAAACCCGACAAAGGGAAGAAGAAAAACATTGCATGGAAGATATTGCGATATTTCCCGATCACACCACAGCTTCAGAGAATGTACTACTCCTCCAATACGGCTGAACATATGAGGGCTCACCGTGAGACTCACAGCAACGATGCCGATGTGCTGACACACCCAGCTGATGGAGAGGCGTGGAAGGAGTTTGACCGCAGGCATCCAGTCTTTGCTCAGGAAGTTCGGAATGTTAGACTTGGTCTGGCAACCGATGGGTTCAACCCTTTCGGTCAGTCTACCACGCCTTACTCCTGTTGGCCTGTTATTATTGTCCCTTACAACCTTCCACCAGGCATGTGCATGAAGAAGCCGTATATGTTCTTGTCGTTGCTTATTCCGGGACCGAAGAGCCCCTGTAAGGACATAGATGTGTATTTAAGGCCGTTGATTGATGAGTTAAAACAGTTATGGAATCATGGAGTCAAAACATATGATGCATCCCTTAAACAAAATTTTCAGATGAGGGCTGCTTTGATGTGGACTATACATGATTTCCCCGTATTGGGAATGACGTGTGGCTGGAGCACACATGGGAAGCTAGCATGCCCTGCTTGTATGGGCGTGAACCCCGGTCATACGTTAAAGCACGGCGGAAAGGCCTCGTGGTTCGGATGTCACCGTAAGCTTTTGCCACCGGGCCATCAGTTTCGTAGGCAGAAGGATAAATTTGACGGGACAATCGAGCGTGAGGTTGTCACACTGGACTACCCATCTGGTGAAGAAGTACTCTCACACCTTGAGGCACTTGATACTGACATACCACACGGTAAGGGTGTGCCGGATCAAAAGATTGCAGGGTTCGGGAAAGAGCACAACTGGAGAAAATTTTGTATCTTCTGGGAGTTAGCCTACTGGAGGACGCTCGTTATCCGAAACAACATGGATGTGATGCATATTGAGAAGAACATTTTTGATAATGTGTTCAACACAGTGATGAATGTCAAGGGCAAATCGAAAGATCACCTTAAAGCGAGAAGGGATCTACAACAGTTGGGTGTACGCCGTGAATTGCATCCTCGGACAGTCAGTGGGAGGACCATACTTCCGAAAGCACCTTACTGTCTAGACAAGAAACAAGTGGAGAAGGTCTGTCAGTGGGTTAAGAATTTGAAGCTTCCGGATGGGTTTGCGTCCAACATATCTCGTTGTTGCAATGTATCGGAATGCAAGTTCCAAGGGATGAAGAGTCATGACTGCCACGTATTCATGGAGAGATTCATTCCTATTGCCTTCCGGGGACTGTTGCCACGGGTTGTTTGCGAGACTTTGACTGAATTATCTCATTTCTTTCGAGATATATGCTCTTCTACGATCCGGGTGAGTAACATGGAAGTGCTTGAGAAGAACATTGTGGTGACGATTTGCAAGCTGGAGAAAATCTTCCCACCTTCGTTCTTTGATTCAATGGAGCATCTGCCTGTTCACTTGGCATATGAAGCTAAGATGGGTGGACCCGTGCAATATCGGTGGATGTATCCCTTCGAGAGGTAATCCTTAAATTGTTACAGTTGTTCGTTTACACTTAATGCGACATCTGTTATCATTGATATTCCACCTAACTCGATTCGCTAAACTTCTAGGTTCATGTTCCATTTAAAGAAAAAAGTCCGTAATAAGGCTCGGGTTGAGGGCTCAATTGCGGAGGCTTACGTAATGGAAGAACTTGTAAACTTTTGTAGTCAATATTTCGGGCCTGATGTTGGTACAAGGTTAAATCAACTAGGCCGAAATGACTCCGGAGCAAGCACAAATTTGGAAGGGCAATTGTCAATATTCAAGCAGCCAGGGAGTCCGTTCGGCCGAACGTATACTCGATGGCTAACGGATGAAGAGTACAGTGCTGCAACAATATATGCCCTTCTAAATTGCGATGAAGTTTCAGCATTCGTTGAGTAAGTTAAAGTCTTAATTCACTTACATTGTTGTACATAATTGAAAGTGTGTGTTAAGTGAGTCAACTATATTGGTTTGCAGTGAGTTCGATGCGGAATCTTTAATCACTGATCCCGCTGGACTTGAATCTCATCGGAAATCACAATTTGTACAGTGGTTCAAAATCCGTGTAAGATTGTTTAACGAAATTATATTATGTGTTATATACAGTTCTGTGGCCAATTAGTATACTGATTTATCCTTAATTTTTACCGTCATCTACAATAGGTTCAGTCAATGGATAGACCAGTGGCCTCTTGCTTGAAATTACTAGCCGAAGGCCCTAACAAACAAACATCCTGTTACGGAGGCTATATCATCAACGGGTTTAGGTTTAACGTAAAAGATGATGACCGAACAAAACAAACCCAAAACAGTGGAGTCTTGGTCAACGGCGACTGTTATGCCGAGAATTGCATGGATTTTTACGGAGAGCTAGATGAGATTGTTGAGCTAACATATCTGGGTTCCCAAAACCGCCTGGTAATGTTCAAGTGTACGTGGTTCGATGTCACATGCAGTAGAGGAATCCGTGTTAGCTCTCAAGGGATTGTAGATGTCAATGTCAAGTCAAGACTTGCATCAGACGAGCCCTTTGTGTTTGCTAGTCAAGCTGTACAAGTCTTTTACGCGGAGGACGTCGCCAATCCCAAATCTCATTGGTATACAACTATCAAGTCCAAGAAATTGCCCGTGACATATGACAGTGAGCTAGACTCCTTTCAAGCCGACCAACCACGTGTCTTGTTCCCTGTTGAGGTCAACAACGAGGAGGACGATCTTCCTCTTCCAACAACACTTCTTGTAGGAGAAGAAGTCGTAGATGATGACGCGGAAGACGTGGAAAGTGTTGGAGATGATGTGACCGAGTCTACTGATGAAGAGGATGAATTAGAAGATGAAGAGGACGACGAGTCCCACGAAGAAGAGGACAGCGGAGAAAGTGATGAAGATGATTCGCAAACTGAAAATGATTGACTTGTAATGTTGTAACATCACGGGAAAAATGTAGTAACATTTTAGAACTTGGTGTTTAATGATGTGTTTTTGCACATCCGTTCATATATATATATATATATTGTGCCGATGATGATTTTTGCCAAATTATTATTTTTAACGTGTTAATGTCTTTGTAATTTATCTATATGAAGTCAGATATGGATAGGATACGGGCTATTCGTGGCCGGGCTGGACGCCGAGCTGCTTCCTCCCCGGTGGGTCCCACCTCGTCATTGCCTACTGATGACGAGGCACAGAGTGATCGCGGACAGCAGATGGGGCCCCAGCCCCAGCCGTCGTCGTCGCCCCAGCCCCAGCTCGAGCCGTCGCCCCAGCCCGACGCAGATTCATCCCACACGCGCGTGCATTCTCCATCTTCCGTGGGTTCTACCTCAGGTATAGTTGATAACGGTGTTTCGTACATTTTCGCTAGCCTTATATTTGAACTGTATTAATGTCTGTGTTTTGTAGGATCTCGACGAGGCCGTGGTCCGACACGCGGGGTACGCATCGACCCCCAGCGTAAACAGAGAGTTACGCTCACGCAGGAGGGCCTGTAAGTACTAAAAATATCACCTCATGCCTTATATTTAAAATTTTGGGGTGTTAATTTATATTTGAACTGTATTAATTTATTTATTTACTTCTTTGGCAGGATCCTGGAGAATCAGGCGAGGACGAAGATCGGCGTTCTTGTGAAGGGCCGATTCTTCGAGCCACGCCTGTACTGGAAGGACTGGGATGCCGCTGCGAGGGAGGCCCTATGGGAGGAGTGGCTGGTACGGTGAAGTATTTTTTTCAGCGTTAGTAAATGTTTAATTACAGTTTGTTTTATGTTGTTAATTTGTGTTATTGAATGCCTTACAGGAGGGGTTCACGTTTGACACGCCTCAGCAGCAGGTACTGGGGCAGCAGGCTTTCTTTGCCTACATCGGCAAGAATTACCGCCGATGGCTCCACGATGCACGGGACCGGGCGAAGAAGGCGCTGCCCGCGGGTGCCCCGATGACGGACATGACGAGATATCCCCCACATTGGATATCTCACCGTGTATGGGGGGAGATGATAGATCGGTGGGCTGCGGATCCAGGTTGGGACGCCAAGAGTAAGAGCGGGGCTGAGAACAGACAGAACAGAGATCCGACGCACACGGGGGGGTCGGTGCCACACGACATCGTCCGACACATGAACGCGGTCGAGCACCCGGATCTGGAGGAGGATGAGGTCATAGCTCTGACCTATAATCAGACGCACGTGCGGAAGAAGGACAAGGACGAGACGCACCGGGCGGGCGACTATATTTCAGATATTGCCCGGCGGATCGATGTGAGTCAATTTATTTAAGTTGTTAATGTTTTTCTTTCTATCCTCAATGTCTGTTTCGTTAATTAATGCCCTAACATATCGTTAAACCACTATTTTTGCAGGCCTCGTATGAACAGCTAAGGGGGTCCGAGCAGCAGTCCGGACAGCCATCAGCGTCCACTAGTACGGCTGCGAGTACTGGGGGGTTGAAGCGATGGCTGGATACGCCGGAGGTCGTGAATCGGCCGAAAGGCCGCATACGCGGCCTGCCTAGCACGACTGCTCGTGCCGTGATAGGAGCGTCCTCACCCCCTGCTGCCCCTCCACAGACACCGGCTCCTCGTCCTCAGTTGGACGACGAGGAGATCCAGCGCATTGCTACAGTGGTGGTGAGGATGATCAGGGAGCAGGGCACTGCTGGACAGGCCGAGCCGGCCCCGGATCAGCAGGATCCAGATCCGGGACTCGGCAACCCCTGATGAGCCCCTTCCCGTGCCCGTTCCTAGCTTCCCCCCCCCCCCGCGCCCGGCTTGTACTCTTCTCCCCTCTCCTAACCGGCTGTATCCGGTTCCCGGCTTGTACATATATGAGTTTTTTTTATAATAAATTTTTTTTATAATTGATTATATATATTTCTTTCTGTATTGATTATTGCGCGTTGTTGTTGAGAATTGAAAATTGTATTACAGGTCTGGGTAATTGAAAAATAAAAAAATTCACTTTTGGCGACGGATTAATTCCGTCGCTAAAAGTATTCCTACAATCAGTTAATTAGCGACGGAATATTCCGTCGCTAAATAAGTTTTTTAGCGACGGAATATTCCGTCGCTAAAATATTTTATCCGTCGCTAATTTGACAAAAAAGAAAATAAATTAAAATTCTAAAAATATAATTAGCGACGGAATATCCGTCGCTAATTAAAAATAAATCCGTCAGAAAAAATGACATATTTAGCGACGGATTTAAAAATTCCGTCGCTAAACTATTAGTGACGGGCTTTTATACGAGGGATTTTTAGCGACGGTGAATCCGTCGCTAATTCTTTTAGCGACGGATTTTGGGCTTTTAGCGACGGATTTCCCCGTCGCTAAAAGCCTGTTTTCTTGTAGTGTGGGAGGAATGGCTAGTACGGTTTTTCTTTTTGTCAATTATTATTTGTTTAATTAGAACCTTATACTTGTATTAATCGTACTGATTGTGTAATTGGATGACTTCTAGGAAGGGTTCGAGTTTGAGTCGCTTGAGCAGCAGGCATTGGTGTGGCAGGCTTATTTTGCCTACATCGACCAAAATTACCAGCGTTGGCTACACGACACACGGGAGTGGGTGAGGAAGATGCTGCCTAAGGGTGCCTCGATGGAGGAATGGAAGGGGGATCCCCCTTATTGGATCTCACCATCTCTATGGGGCAGATGGTTGATAGGTGGATCGCTGATCCAGCTGGGGAAAAGAAGAGTAAGAATAGGAGACAGAACATACAGGATCGGGATCCTACGTATACAGAGGGTCGGTGCCTTACAATGTCATCTGATGGAGGAATGCTGTTGAACACCCAAACCTGAAGAAGGATGAGGTGTGTGCTTTGATGTATACTCAAACGTACGTGAGGAAGAAGGATAAGGAAGATGCACATCATGGGGGACTTCTTTTCAGATATTTCCTGGCAGATCGATGTATGTTAAAAATTAATTTGTTTATAGTTAAATTTTTGGCTATGTATTCGATGTATGCTGCCTTAATAATATTAATGTCAAATTGCTGTCTTGCAGGCCTCGTATGCATAGATCAAGGGGGTCTGGACAGCATTTTGGATTGCCATCAGGGTCTACGAGTACATCTAAGAGTACCGAGGGATTGAAGCGGTGGTTGGATACTCCGAGGATCGTTAATAGACCAAAAGGGCGCATACACGGCCTGCCCAACACAACTGCACGTTCTGTGATAGGAGCGTCCCCACCCTCTGCTGCCCCTCCATAGAGGCAAACACCACTGGTGGAGCGACCATTACACCTAGACGATATCCTTCGCATTGCTGAGGAGGTGTTCAGGATGATCAATGCACATAGGGATAGGTACAAACAATATATACCATTTTTAAACACTATATACTATTACTACCGAGATCAATGCATATGCCTTTACATGCAGGGCATTATTGTTGGATATACATAGAAATCCGGATGACAGTACCCCTGTAAATGAGCAGCAGGATCCAGATCCCAGTTTTGACGAGCCCTAAGCCCTTCCTTTCATCCCCTCTCGTGCCCTCTTAGACTTGTGCTCCCCTCCCCTAAATGTATCCCCCTCCCGCTCTTGTCCCCACCCCCGTTATATCTGGTTCAGAGTGGACAACATTGTACACATTTTATGTTTAATTAGTACATTTTTGAAATTTGAATAAATATACAGGATTGGTTATTAAAAAAATAAAAAATATATTTAAAGAATTTTGTATTTTCATCAACGGATATTTTTCCATTGCTAAAAGTCTTTAATTATAGTGTACTTCAAATCTTTTAGCGATGGAATTTATCATTGCTAAAGGTATTAGCAATGGACATTTAGCGACGGAACTTCCATCATTAAATGTCCTTTAATTTTTGCCCCATGAACTTTTAGCGACGGAATTTTTGCCACTAAAAGTCCGTCGCTAATACCTTTAGTGATTGACAATTTCTTCGATAAATATTTTTCAAAATTATTAATTTTGAAACAAAGAAATTAAGCTAGAACATGGAAACTATCTTTAGCGATAGAATTTTTATTGCTAATAAATTTATTGTTCCATCGCTGAAAGTTAATTTTTTTGCGACGGATTCTAAAATTTCATCGCTAAACTTTTAGTGACTCTGTTAATGGCAATGAACTTTTAGCGACAGTGTGTCCATCACTAAAATTATTTTGCGAAGGGAAAGGAATTTTTAGCAGCGAAATTGTTTGTCGCTAAAAGTTCCTTTTCTTGTAGTGGTGGTCGTTGTGGACGTTGTGCTGCGTCCACCCCATTGGCTCCCACAGCAGCATTGCTTGCTGATGACAAGCCCCAGCCCCAACCTCAGCCCCAGCCCTAGGCCAAGCCCTCCCAGCCGCATGCTAGTTCTTTTTCTTCTGTGGGTTCGACGACATCAGATATAGTTGATATTAGCATTTAATCGTAATGTTAGACTTATATTTAAATATCATTTGAACTGAATTAAAGTTAGTATTTTGTAAGATCTCGTCGAGGCCGTGGACCCACAGCAGGGTGCGTAACGATCTTTAGCAAAAACAGCGAGCTACTCTCACCGAGGATGGCCAGTTAGTAAAAAATCATTTAATATAGTACTTGACACATTAATGATTCTGATAGTTATTAGTGTTCACTTATTTAATAATATCAATGATATTCATCATAATCCTGGAGTGTCCAATGAAAGCAAAGATTAGCGTCCTCGTGAAGGGCTTTCTTTGAACCACTGCTGCACTGGAAGGACTGGGATGCCGGTATGAGGGAGGCCTTGTGAGAGGAGTGGCCAGTATGGTTCTTCTTTTTTTAGCTAATTTTTGTTTAATTAGTACCTTATATTTAAATTAATTGCACTGATTGTGTAATTGGATGCCTTGTAAGAAGGGTTCGAGTTTGAGTCCCCTGAGCAGCAGGCATTACAGCGACAGGCCTTTTTTGCCTATCCTGCCAAACATTACTTATGATGGCTACACGACGCACGGGAACGGGGATGAAGTTGCTGCCAGAAGGTGTCCCGATGGAGGAGTGAAATGGGCATTTCCTTCATTGGATCTAACCATTTATATGGGGGTGGATGGTTGAGAGATGGATTACGGATCCAGCTTGAGCAGCAAAAAATAAAAACGGCAGGGAGAAGAAAAATGATTAAGATTCTATGCAGAGGGGGGAGAGGGTCGGTGCCTCACAATGTTGCCCGACATAAGAATGCGAATGAGAACCCACACCTGGAGAAGGATGAGGTGTGTGCTTTGACATACACGATGACGCACCTGAGGAAGAAGAATAAGGATGATGTACATCAAGCGGGGGACTTCATTTCAGATATTGTCGGACATATTGATGTAAGTTAATTACAATTAATTTGTTTATAGTTAAAATTTTGGCTATGTATTCGATGTCCGTTTCCTTAATGTCTTCAATGTCAAATCATTATCTTGCAAGCCTCGTATGCACATATCAGAGGTCTGGGCAGCAGTCTGAATAGCCATCAACATCACAATTACGAGTACGAATATCGGGGATCGAAACAGTGGTTGGATACACCAGGGATCATCAATATGCCAAAAAGGCACGTATGCGGCCTTATCAGTGGACTGCACGTGCCGTGATAGGAGCGTTTGCACCCCTTGCTACCCCTTCACAGGCACGGACACTGACCGCGGAGGGACAGTTACACCCAGATGGTGTTCATCGCATTGCAAACTATTTTATGACGTCTATGTATACATGATAAAAAAACACAATATACAATTACTATCGAGATTAGTATGTCTATGTATTTGCATGTAGGATACTGTTACTGGACATACCGAGCCAGATCCGAATGACAGTACTCTCGTGAACGAGGACAATCAGCAGGATCTAGATCCCGGTCTCGACGAGCCTTGATGAGCCCTTTCCCTCTTCCCCTACCATGCCCTCCCGGATATTGGTGCTCCCTTCCCCTATTTGTATCCCCCTCCCGCTCTTATCTTTGCCCCCTCTTATATTTGATTTACAGTTCTGAACAAACTTATATATATAATTGCTCATTTTTAGCAATTATTCAATCCTAATGTGGATTGAGAATTGAGTGTTAGAATTTGAAATTACAGGTTTGAATTTAATTACAGGTTTGGGTATTAACAATATAAAAAAGATTATATTTTTAGCAACCTATAAATGAAATGTAATGTATTATAAAACTTTTAGCAACGGAATTTTTCGTCGCTAAACACATAAATGAAATGTATTATAAAACTTTTAGCGATAGAATTTTTCGTCGCTAAATATTTTACCAACGGACTTTTAGCGACGAACATACCGTTGCTAAAAATCCATTAGTTTTTTGCCCGCGAGCTTTCAGTAATGGAAGATCCGTCGCTAAAACCTTTAGTGACGGAAAATTTCGTTGTTAAATTTTAAAAAAAAGAAATTAAACTAAAATAGAAAAATTATTTTTAGCGACGAGATGCCGGTCGCTAATTAATTTACTGTCCCGTCACTAAAACTTGGTTTTTTGGCGACGGATTTTCAATTCTGCCGCCAAAGGTTATTCGCAATGGATTTATAGCGACTGGGTGTCAATTACTAAAAGTCTTTTGCGACAGAACTAGAACTTTTAGCAACAAATTATCCATAGAGAAAAATCATTTTTCTTCTAGTGCTCGGGTAAATGGGCGGTAGGTTGTTGTAGACGCCTTAATTAAGGACTCTAGCAGACATACTGCAGAATGATTGGTGATTCTGGATAGCCCCTACGTTGGCTTGGAATCAAAGCTTTAAAGACATCATGTTAGACGTTGATGCTGCTGAATGAAACCCCCCCCCCCCCCCCCCCATCTCTTTCTCCCCTTCCTCCTTCTTGAAACTCTAGTTCCTGATTGCAGGCGCTCCTTAAACAATCATGACAGGTAAGCACAAGCAAACTTTTGTGTGGACACAGCAACAAGGATATCTTCTATGAAATCAAGAGTCAATTCTTTTGTCTACCCCCTGACTCAAGGTGCTAGTGGGAGAGTCACACGTCTCCCCACGATATGTGACTCAAGAAGAATACTGTTTAGATAATATATAAAATTCTCTCAGTTTCTCAAAAAAAAAAACATATTGCCAATTGGCTTGTGAGGCATTCTATGGAAGGCAAATTACTGGATAGGCGTTACATCGCAACTATGAAGTGAACGCCTTTTGCGCTTTTAACACTTTTTCGTGGATTTGACTTCAATGCATACACATCGCAGGAGTTGATTAATTCTTGGAAGAATTTTAATCCAATCAAATCCCTTTGATTACATGATTGTTGGGATGCGAAAGCCCAACAAAAGAAAGAACAACGTCGAATCCCAAGCTCTCTGCTCACCATATGCCCATATTATCATATTGATTAGAGGAACTGTTGAGAGTTAATCTTGATTCCACAAAGTTATGACAATTGATAAGGAAGAATGAAGATATGAATAAATGAAGAGAAGGTGAAAAATGAAAGGTTAGAGGAGTTACTCTTAACCTATGAGTGATTAATTAGGAAGATAAAAAGTAAAAGGTTTGGGGAGTTATCTTTAGGAGTTAAATGAGTCTTTAAATGTCTTAGTATAAAAAGGTGAGTCACCTAGTTATTTTAAGAGAGTAGTAAGTGGAATAAAGAGAGAGTATTGTATGTGGAAAGAGTGAGTGAGTTTATGAATAGAAGTGTTGATTGAGTTCAGAAAAATATCCAAGAATATTTCTCCTCTCCACATCCTCCTCCTCTTCTATAGTCCTCTAAGTATTTTTGCTGCAGATACATTTTTCTCATATTGTGCCCGCCACGCAACAGGAAGCACAAAGAAGAAGGAGAAGAAGAACATGCACATCTATTGCATATATGGTTCGCAAATGTTAATTTGGTTCGCAGATACTTTTGCATTCAGTGAATATCAGAAGGGGTAGATATAAAGTTCTTACTCTAGCTTCAGTTATAGCTACGTCACAGAGATATATATCAGCAGGAAGGGTTCAATGATGGATTTTGACTCGAATTTTCACTAATGACTAAAGAACTCCCACTCCCTGCTTATTTTTGAAGACTCCAAATTGTAGCCTTTTGTTTATGTTGTGTAGCCTATGTGGTATAAGGTTGTGTCTTTTCTTTGTTTGGTTATTCCTTTCTTAGGTAGACTGATGTTAGATTTTTAGTTTACTTGTGATGTAATTAACTGTAGTGACTTTGTGTAACTTTTTCACTATATATATATATATATATATTATGATTTGGTGTAGAAGAACAAGATTAGGTGCAGAAAAGAAAAATGATCAGTGAATTTAGAAAACTTAACAACTTGCATCGTCATCTCCGCCTCTTGTGCGGCCTTTGTTTGTTCTCTACTGTAGAATTAAGACTGAGAAGGATAATTGCAAATTGCCCATAGCGATGTAAGATATTTACATGGAAACTATCATGTATATATTCAAAATTATTGCACATACTTTTTAGACTTCTAATGCATTCCCATAAAAAGTAGAGCTTTTTTCTACTAATTAATGATGAGTATTATACTAGAAAGGCTTACCCTTGTCTTGAGTGGTGTTGGACACCTCCACCTTTTAGCTATTCTAAGATGAGAAAAATTATAACTCAAACACAAATTTGAATGAGTGAAGTACGAAAGGTAACAATTATAATTTAACAAACAATACTTCCTTAAAACGGATTATCCAAATAAGCGATTCCAATAAGATTTTGTAAAGACAATATCATACTATTAGAGATCGGTCGTGAGATATATCACATACAATACCTTGTACACTGAAAACTTGTTTGGGCATCAAAGCGTCCACCCAAATTCTCCCCACACCCAAATGGGATCCTAATCTAATCTTCAAACCAAAGCTATGCCTCCCCCAACCTATAACTCTATACCCAGTATCCATTCTCTATATTTGCAGCCTAAAGTTGGTAGCTTTGACACAAAGGGAGCCCACCGCCCCCACGTCAACCAAAAAAATCATCCCTACTTCCCCCGTCCGTCCGTCCCCGGCCCACCCCCCCCCCCCCCCCCCCTCTCTCTCTCTCTCTCTCTCTCTCTCTCTATATATATATATATATATATATATATGCTGTAATATAATAGGCTTTGGCTATGACCATCGCGTTCCTGGGTACAGATAAAGAATACGGAAAAAGGATAGAAGAGGCGGCCAGTGGAACCCCACCACCACCATCCCCACTAACCCCGCGTGTGCATAATCATATATACATGCATATATGGAGTGCTATCACTTTAGAGTAATGTTTACGTAAATAGCCGCTACTAGCTAGCTAGCAAGCAATATGTGTGACCCCCTTGCAAAAGTGATACTCACATATTCGTTCCGACCATCATTTTTATCACGCACCACGACATTCTGTGGCTTACCCGTTCTCCGGTGTACCGTCATTAATTGAAAATTTGTGATGAATATATGGGCTACATGTTGTACCTTGGACATCATTTTGATATTAGCACACCTAAATATATATACATATAAATATTTATATCTATGTGCATGCGCGCTAATTTTGTGCGTTTATGCACCTTTATATTCTAGGTCTCACGTCGAACTAGCACACTCTAAATAGGCTTTTGTGTCTTTAGTGATGATGTTCTTCCACCAAATTTGGTGTGTTAGTCCAAATTAGGATCGTGAATATCTATCCATTTTACCTATTCGTTTGTCACAATTTTCTTTGAGCAACCAAATAGAAAAGGCATATAATGGAACGGAAATATATAACATCTCCACCATGTACGAATACGTACTATCAACATACCTATATCATTTTTGGTATTGTAACTCGAAAATATGTGGTGGCCCGAGACAGATGGTTCAAACAATTTAAGACTGTTAGATACATATAATAACTCCAGCCAATATCGAGCCGGTTGTCCGTGAAACATTGAGGCGCAGCAGTTGACTAGAACAACGGTCGGATTGTAGAATATTTTTACACATTTTATTGATTTTCACAGAACATGTGAGTACCTAATGGTGCTACTGGTTTGATTAAATTGCACACATAAAAAGTTAGGGCTATATTTAAGTGTGAAGATTGTACAGCGGTATTGACTTCCCGGCAGCATGGGCCGGTTAGCTAATTAATGGCATGTTAATTTGGAGGTTCCATAGTGGTTTCAGTGGTGGTCATGCCGCAACCATCGAGGGGTGGTGGCGTGCGACTCTTGTAAAGGCGACAGTCTACAAATCGATGCATGAAGCGCTATTAACTTTGTGGAGGAAAAAATTTACTCAAAGAGTTAATTGATTTTTGATAATAGATGTGTATCGTATTGGAGGGAAGCTTGTGTACAATTTCACGTCAACCGCGGGTGGATTAAAGTCTAAGCCGTTTAACATTTGTGGATTCTTAGAATTTATGCATGTGGTTGGTGATTTTCAATTAACGACACATTTGAATCTTTATTGACAAAAGGATGTAGATCGAACAAAAATTTGTGCAAGTTTAGCCTATCCTTTTTTATGTTCTTGCAATTCTAGGCCATAAAAATTTGGTCATGACATATTCAGTCCTTATACGAGCTTAATTACAAGCTCACGTCTCTGATGAATGGTATAACCATATGTCCAAGTAATTAGAAGCTTAAACATGTCCCCGCTACTATATAGCATTATCACTGTCATGATGATATAGAACAAATAAGTTAGGCTTCGTTTGACAAAAACAAAATTTGTTTTCAGTTTTTAAACTGAAAAAATTAAAGAGCAATTTAATTTTATTTTTTTTACAAAAACAAGTGAGTGTTTGATAACCCAATTTTATTTTGAATTCTTTTTTTAGGTGTTTGATAACCCAGTTTTTATTTTGTGGTAATTTACGGTGGCTGTGGTGGGGCTTAGCGGTGGTCGGCGGTGGTGGTGGCCGGCGGTGGCTAGTGGCTGCTAGTGGTGGTCGCCAGCAGTGGCCGGAGGTGGCTGTCGGCAGTCACCGGCGGTGGTCGCCAGCTGCAACCTCCGGCGACTGTCGGCAAGCAGCCGGCGGTGGTCACCTGAGGTGGCTACCGGCAGTGGGCGATGGCTGCTGGCGGTGGGAGGGTGGTGGTGGTGTCTCAAAAAAAATCAAAAGTAAAAAAAAAAAAAACAATTTTTAGAGTTTTTTTTTCTTCTTCAGTTTAAAAACTGATTTTTTAAATTGGAGAAGGAAAAAAATTGGTTACCAAACGCGCTTTTTTTTTAATTTTTAAAATTGAAAAAATATTGAACGTCAAATGGGGCCTAAGAATTCTTTGAAGTGGAACGGCAAATAACACCCGTGAAAAATAACTCCTAACAAAGGCATTGGGATTTCTTGTACGATATATCAAACAGGACCAACAGTTTTGGACGGACCATATACATTTTCTTCTCGCAGACTATACACGCCTTGAAATTGCATCATTTTTAATTACAATCTAAATTATTTTGGTTTTATGTTCAACTTCCAAATCTGAAGCGACTGATGTGACAAGACTGAAAGAGACTTGACAAAACATCATGTTGTAGTTTCGAATGGCCCCTTCATTTGTTTGTGCGAGTCGTTCCTCTTTACTTTTGGTGGCTTACACAGTTGCAGGACCCAGTGTCAAGGTTGGCACACATACAATACAATAGGTATTGAACGATGCTGGGCAGATTTTTGTAGTGAGAGCAGCGAGAATGGACGATCGCAGAGAAGGAAAGAGATGCGCGGCTGTTCCCCATTACCAGACAGCCCATCCCCCATTTGCCGTCAGTCACCACTCACTGCAATAATGCACATCTGGATTTTTCAAAGTTGTAAGAGCTTCACAAAAGCCATAGGAAGCGGCCAGGGCTATATTTTGAAAGCTAAAATGAAATGACCAACTGCCCTCACCACCCTATCTCATTAGAAAAAAGGTATTGTAATTGTTATTGGGGCACTGATTCTTGTTCACATCGGGAAAAAAAAAGGAAAAAGAAAACCCACCTTAATTTGGTGACAAAAGATGGGCTTTTGTTACTTACCAAAAATCTTGGTATTGCGTTTCTTTTCCGTACGATCTAATAAAAATATATGTGACTCAGTCCTTATATAGCTTTTCGCTCGTTACTCTGACATTATGCACCCAAATAAGAGGAGCTAAATGCCAATGTGCAACTGATGGCTACTAAGAATTCCAACAAATGCACCATATTGTCACCTTATATGTTGCTTATTTTAAAAGGAGCCACCAAGAATATTTTGTCGAGGCTCAATCTTGTGGAGCAAAACCTGCAACCACTTTAAAGAATCTGTGGCTCCTTAAAAGCCTAAAGAAATATTGGTTGGCAACTTGGTGCTTCTTTAGGTTGAAATCGAGCCTGGCCTATTATATACAGTATTCTCGAGTGCGTTTTTAGGCCGTACAGAAAATCAACAATAACAGAAGACTCTGCTGCCTGCTGCCAGTCCTCCCATACGACAGGACAGGAGACACTCACTCTCCTCTCTCTACTCTCTTTGCACAGAGATTCGTCTTGTCATATCAACCATGGCGATGATTGATCTGCTACGGGGTCCATTTCATTTCCGTAGAAACCAGTTTACAACCACCTTGGAGACGGCTTTATGGGCCGTCCACCTCCTACTCCTATCGGCCGGCATCATGTCCACGTTCCTTCTTCTCAAAGTATCCATCATCCCCTACTCATTCGACGCCATAGCCTTGATCCTACCGGGACTCTGGGTTCAACTGAAAAGCTGGCTGTCCCCGCCTTATATCTACTTAATCCTCAATTTCATCATCATCTTCGTCGCTGTTTCCTCCATTTTTTACCACCACGACCCTGTCGAAACGCCGCCTCACATACAAGAAACCGATTTTGACCTATCCCCACAGGAAGATACCCACATGATCACCACAACTGTGCTAACAGATTCTCCACTGCAGACGAACCAAACCTATCCCCAGCTTCCTGATAATGGAATAACGTCGTCCGATGTTCCAGTTAGGGAGGCAATGGTGTTGTGCAGTGAAAAGTCCATTGAATCCTTGTCGAGAATGATTAAGTACTCTGATGCTGGCCAACTTGCCGACGAACTCATTGTTGTGACGGAGCAGAACCATGAAGACGGCAAGGCAGAAAGCGATGGCGACATTGACGATGAAGACGGAAACACGCTGGAAGGAACTTGGAAGGCGATTACAGAGGGAGGAGGCAAGGCAGGGGAAAGGCGGCCGCAGTTGAAGAAGAGTGAAACATGGCTCGTGCCGCGACGCCATGTGAAGTCTATGAAGGAAGAGGAGGCGGCTGCAGCATCCAAGGAACTGAGGAAATCGGAAACTTTCAACGACGCTGAGTCGGTGCGGAAGAGAGGAGGGCTGAGGAGGGATGCGTCGATGACTCATGACGAGTTGAACCGGCGAGTGGAAGCGTTCATCCACAAATTTAACGACGACATCCGGATACAGAGACAAGAATCCGACCAACGTTTCCTAGAAATGATTACGCGTGGGGTTTAATGATGGATGATCACTCACCACCTAGCTACCAATACTTGTATATATATATATATATATATATATATATATATATATATATATATATATGTTGCCCAATCGATCTACCTTATATATGCAGTGGGTCGACCGTCGTCGTTTGTGAGAGTATCTCGTGCATCTTTACTAGCTGGTAGAGGAGTGATGTGGTGCAACAAATGGGCTCAAAGGATTTTTGCTGTATTGGATGACCACAAAGGATATGTATGAAAGGGTTTTTAAAGAAGCAACTTAGTTCTCTTTTGACATACAATTTTTTGGAGTGTCATTGCAGGAAACATGCAATTCTCTTATGGAAGCCTTTTTCTTCCCGAATACGTAGATTTTATTGACGATGTCAAATGTGTCTGAAGTTTTGTTTTGTTTTGTTTGCTCTCTTATATATTACTACGGTTATGTCTGTTTCATGTAGTCTGTTTCTGTTGGGCTTAATGTCGTTGCTATCCCATCCTGATCATGCACCTCCACTACCCTGACTGACTGTCCCCACCGGCTTGCCCTGGTTGATCTGTCCCTAGTCGGCCGACTGAATCGTCCACCTCCCCCGGCCAGCCAGTCGAGCCTACCCCAGTTGGCCGGCGGCACACATTTGGACTGCCTATGGGACTCTCCAAGGGCCTTGGACCGGTGAATAGCTCAAGGGACTTAGTTTCCGGCCACACCTTCTACAAGAAAAAAGGTTATTTGGAGACGAACTTTTAGCGACGGACACCATTTCGTCGTTAAAAAGTCCTTTCAGCCACATAATTGACCGTTGGTAAAATTCCATTACTAAGAGCTTTTACCGACGGAGTTAGCCGTCGATAAAAACCTTTACCGACTGATTCTTACCAACGGCGTTTTAGCGACGGATATTCCATCGCTTAAAGTTTTTAAAAAAATTTCTAATTTTTGGCCACTTTTTAAAAACATTTTAGAAATTTTTTAGTAACGGAAGTAGTTCGTTGCTAAACATTTCGTCACTTAAACTGTTTTAGAGATGGAATATTACATCGCTAAAAAGTCTATAAGTTATGACCTTTAGCGACCGAAAATTCTATTGCTTTCTGTTATAAAAAAAAAAAACCCCCACTTTCCCTTCTTTCTCTCTCCCCATTTTTCTCTCTCTCTCAGTCTCTCACTCACCGGCATTCTTTCTCCCCTCCGAAGACCCCCCTCCACGGCGACACCGACCTTCCTTACGTCGACTCCCCCCCAACCCCGGCAACATGCCCCCCCCCCCCCACGACGCTGTGCCCCTCCACATCTCCCAAGGCCCTCCACTGCCGCGCCACTACCACCACCGCCGCAATACCTCATGTATGTCCATTTTACCCTAAATTGGTTTAATGCATGTTGTTTAATATATGTAAGTTTGAATTTAATATAATGCTATTAATTTTGAGTTTGAGTTTGAAGCTAATTTTACCCAAATTCTGGTTAATTGAAGTTAATTTGTTGTAATGTATAGTGTAGTTTTACCCTAATTGTACATTGTTACATCTTGTAAATTTAATTAACATTGATTAAACTCAAATTAGCCCTAATTAACCATAATTTATCCCAGTTAACCCTTAATTAAATCCTAATTAACACTAATCGACCATAATCAAACCCAACTAGGGTAATTAACCCTAATCAGCTCTAATTAGGCTCTATTAGCCCCAAGTAGCCCGAATTAGTCCTGAATAACACTAATTCAGTCTAATTAAATCCTCAATAGCTTGAATATGTCCTAAGTAGCCCTAATTGCCCCTAATTAGCGCTAATTAACACATTAACCTTAATTAACCTTAATTTAACCGTAATTGATTTTTATTAAACCTAGTTAACTCCAATGAACCCTATTTAGCTTGAATTAGCCCTTATTAGCCCTAATTGGCCCTACTTAGCCTTAATTAGCCCTACTTGAAACTGATTTATCCTAATTAATTCTTAATTAAACTCTCGTTTACACTAATTAATCCTACTTAAACCCAACTAGCTCCAATTAACCCTAATTAGCTGTAACTAACACTGATTAGCCATATTTAACATTGATTAATTCTAATTTACTATTAACTTAAACTCTAATTAGCCTAATTAGCCCTAATCACCCCTGATGAAGTTAAACCCTAATTACTCTAGTTGAACTCAATTAACCCTAATCACCATGATTAAACCCTATTACATTTTTAATTAACCCTAATTATCATAAATATAACCTAACCCTAACTATATACATACGTAAACCGTGGACTCAATGCAGGTGGGGCAATATCAACCCCGTTCGCGCATTCCCGCATTAGGAATATTTATTGTTATTTTGTGAAGTCCATTGACAATGAGTTGGTTACAACTCATTGTCAACGAATTCTAAAGTGAATCATTTTGGTTATGGCATGTTTTCGCAAAGTAACCTAATGATCGGAAAGATGATTGCATATGTTACCAATTTTTAAATGCATGCATGCATAGAAACCCTTAGTTTCCATTCAAAAGTACTCATTACAAAGTAATACTTTATAATGAGCATTTGGATGTCCAGTTTGGACAATTTGAAAAAGCTAAATGTTTATAGAACAGTATATCAACTCATGCTCTGTGTTCTATGTCGTGGATATTTGGTACACGTTATCTAGTGTTTCTCCGGGTGCATATAGATCCAGGGCTCTAACATCCTATAAATCTTGTAAGAGCATATTAGACGGATGTTAGAACACATAATCAATGTCGTATACTTTGAAAAATACGGGGAGGTGCTGCTGAATTTTTCATAAACACAGGATTAAGTATGAGTTGGTAACTGTTTTATAAACATGTGCTTTTCTAAAAGTGATAAGACCATTACCTTTAGAGAACGGAGGGGGTATAGACATGTTGTCACATGCATGCTTTCATTTTCATATCGACCCTACCTAATTATCGGTTTTAATTCAAGGTGGTATATAGTAATCTCAATCTTCATGTTGGTCGATCAAAGTTGGATGAAAAGAAAAAATAATCATGATTTCGAGGATCACGTCGATGAATTTCTCAAGTTCGCTTACGCGCATACTGCATATGTTGACTTTGATAAGATAAGGTGTCCATGCAGTAAATATAAGTTATTGCATTGGAGAAAAAGAATGGTGGTATAATGACATCTTCTCCGGTTCAATTTTATGGGTGGATACACAAGGTGGACGCAGCACGGAAAACGGTAGTATTGTCATCCAACCCGATTAGTCAAGATAAAGTTAGGGAGGAATGAGGCACAGTATGATTACTAAGATATGATTATATATGTAGGGCAACTGGGGTGACTACCGTGGAGATGACAGTCCCCAACAGCCGAACGAGAGGGCTCATCAAATTTATGATTTGATGAGAGACGCAGAAGAGCCATTGTGGGATGGAATTTGAAAACACACATGATTCACTACAAGAAAAAGTGGATTTAGCGACGGAAGAAATTCCATTGCTAAAAGAACTTTCAGCGACGGAAACGACCGTCGGCAAAAATCCGTCGTCAAAAAGGTTTTACCGACGGATAACTCCATCGGTAAAGGTTTTTCCAATAGACTTTTACCGACGATTTTTGATCAATGGATAAAACCGTCACTAAATATCTCAGAGAATTTAATAATTTTTGATGATTTTTGAAAAATATTTAAGCGACAGAATGTTACCGTCGCTAAAAACTCCGTCGGTAAAAAATGACTTTTACTGACGAGATTTTACCGACGGAGCTTTCCCGTCGCTAAAAGTCCCGCTTAAATCTACGTCTTATCTCTTTCTTTTATTTCTCCCATTTCTCTCTCTCTTAATTACAATCTCCCACCACCGGCGTTCTTACTCCGGCGACTTCTTCAGGGCAACCCACCTTTGGCAAATCGCCGACGGCACCCCGTCTTCACCCCGACGCTAAACATCTCCTTCGCCGAACCCCCACCTTTGGCTGACAGCTTCTTCGCCAAACAACCGGTTCTTTAGAGCACCTGAACTTAGCACACACATCTCCTTCACTGAACGCCCATAAAGGTATGCATTCTCAATTAGGGGTTTCTGAAGGGTGCTGATTTGTTTAGGTTTTGATAGATTATCAACCACTAGATGCTTGTTTCATCTGTAATCTATATTGTTGTTTGGTATTTGATTTCGCTTTGCAAGTAATGTGTACCTATACTCGTATATGTCTCTTGAATTTCTAATTAAACCAATGAAAATTAATAAGTAGGGCTTCACAAGAGAAAAAGTTGGGGTTGACATAGTATTGGAGCTGGTTCTCATGGTCTTGGTTTGACTCTAACCTGCTAGTGTTTGGCTTTTGGTCCCTCAGAACCTTTGTGCCCTTTTGTGCAAACTATTTGTGAACGGCATAGAAGGCGCCCCGTTGTGCATTCTTTGTCTGTGTTGGGTCTCTCCTCATGTGCGACTCTTGGGTGACTCATCAAGCTCAGATTCCTTACGGTTTCAGCTTGATATATCGTTATGGTCCCGTGCCATCTAAAGCTCTTAGAACAATCGGATCTAGATTTGAAAATATTCTTTATACTTGTTGCATTTGTTATTTGGTAAAGCGGGGTGTTCAGTTATGTAGAAATTAGAAACTGATACCGGATAGCAGTCTTCGAGCAGCTCCAAATAGGAATGCAAGTTTCATAGAGCCACAAACTATAAACGTTTTTACCACCGACCGAAATCTCCAGAATTGATACCACAAACTCAGGATACCATGATAGCCAAGAACCTAGTCAAGTGAACCCCTAATTGTGCATGTGGGTTGTATGGTTGTACTGTCTGCAAGGCAATTCTTGTATAGAATGAGCCCCTCGACTTTATCTTGAATATAATTTTTCCCTTCTACTTATAAGTGATGCACTGCATTCTCCCTCTGGGTTAGTGAAATACCGCAGCAAAGCCAGCTTAAGATTAGAGGAGAGGGAAAAGAAACCATTTTTGAAAGTTTAAGTGTTATAAACTGCTCAAAAAGGTTCTCCTAAAGAAATTCACTTTGCGCACCATTTTGTCGCATTTAATTGGATATAGTTAAAAATGTGCGGTATTTCGTTAATTGCGAAGGAGCTGCTAAACCCTAAACCCTAAATTAAACTAATTGAACCTTAAATTGAATGCCCTAATCCAATCGAACCCTAAATTATACCCCCTAATTGAACCCTAAATTGAATGCCCCAATTCAACCGAACCCTAAATTGAACTAATAGAACCCCATAATTGAACCCTAAATTGAATGCCTTAATCGAATTGAACCCTAAATTAAACTAATTGAACCCATAATTGAAGGATTAATTTTACGCTACACCCTGTACTTAGGGGTCAGTTGCACCCAGTACCCTATGATTTCAATTTTGGCACCCAACACCAAAATTTTGAAAATATTGGTATCCGGTACCAATTGACGGTCAAGATGGTCTTTGATTAAACGGCTGTTAGTTTTTTAAGGGTAACTTTGTCTTTTCAGCTATTAAATCTAAGTGTCATTCTAGTCAACACCAAATTTGTCTCTCTCTCTTTAATCTAACTCCGTCTGTCTCTTCATCCTCACCAACACCAAATTTTTTGTCTTCATCTCTCTCTCTAATACACACCACCACCTCTTAATTTCTGCCTTCGTCTCTCTCTAATCCTCACCAACACCAAATTTTTGATCTGGATCCTTTACCCGAATGCTTTCCACTTTAATGAGATTGTGGCTGACTAATTGCGGGATTGCGGTTGACTAACTGAAGAATTAATGGGTTTTTGATGGGTTTGGGCGGTGCAAGTTTGATGAATTCGGGAGTGGTAGGATTGGGGTTTTATGATGGGAGATCGGGGATTTAGGATTCGTCGCGAGATTATTACGCTAGAGGGCACACAGCATCAGATCTGCCGTTAACGGGGCTTGGTGTGTGAATTCTGATGAAGTTTGTATTCTACTAATGAGTTAGAGTTAGCAAGGAATGGAAAGGGAATGGTGAAGTTCATGTCATTGATGGAATGGTCGCTAATTGTTTGGTTTGTTTTTCGATTTTGACAAATGACATCAGGTACGCAATTGTGGAAGAGCTAGTAGCATTTGGGGCGACTATCCATACTTAGTCCCGCAACCAAAAGGAGCTCGATGAGCGGTTAGAAGAGTGGAAAGGCAAGAGATTTAGCGTGAGAGAGAGTGTAGAGAGAGAGTGTGTGTTAATGCAGAATCTGTTGGAGAGGTACAGACATATGAAACACGTAGGATGCCATCTAGATGCCACATGGATGCCATCTTGGATACAGTAAAGGAACTGACCATTTTACCCCTTAAAAACTAACAGACGTGTGGTCAAAAGGCATTTTGACCATCAAAAGGAAATGAAAGTCAAGATTTTCAAAAATTTTGTGCTAGGTGCCAAAATTGAAATCATGGGGTGCTGAGTGCAACTGACCCCTAAGTATAGGGTGTAGCGTAAAATTAATTCCTAATTGAACCCTAAATTGAATGCCCTAATCCAACCGAACCATAAATTAAACTTATTGAACCCCCTAATTGAATGCCCCAATTTAACCAACCACTAAATTAAACTCATTGAACCATAATTGAACCTTAAATTGATGTAATTGAACCCTAATTAAATCCTAAATTGAATGCCCTAATCGAATCGAACCCTAAATTAAACTAATTGAACCCCTAATTAAACCCTAAATTGAACTAATTGAACTCTAAATTGAATGCCCCAATTTAACCGAACCCTAAATTGAACTAATAGAACCCCCTAATTGAATCATAAATTGAATGCCCCAATTTAACCGAACCCTAAATTGAACTAATAGAACCCCCTAATTGAACCCTAAATTAATTGCCCTAATCGAATCGAACCCCAAATTAAAATAATTCAAGAGCATCGGATATGTGCATTTTGAACAATTTTTTCCTATTTGAACATTGATCATTTGTTTGATAATTTTTGGTTGTTAATTGTGCATTTGAGAATTGTGATTATTGATCGATGATTTTAGGTTGTTCATTGATGATTTTAGGTTATTAGCTCTGCATTTGAAGTAATTGAGATTATTAATTGATGATTTTAGATTGTTAATTGTGCATTGAGCATTTGAGATTAAATGTGTGATTTTTATTGTATTGAGCATTTGAGAATTGAGATTGTTGACGGAGGTAGGACCCAATTGGATTGAATGTGTGATTTTTATTAATATTTATTGCATTGAGCATTTGAGAATTGAGATTGTTGACGGAGGATGGGACCCAACTGGATTGAGATCCCCGTTAGGTAGCACAGACACGGACACCGTGCCCGATCAACGCCGACACCGAAACAACATATTTTAGCTTTATACTTGTGGACATCTCTTCAATGGGTGTCCGACACCTCTTTAATGGGTGTCCGACACGGTGTCTGGCAATTAAAAAATAAATCAATGTCTTCGAACACCGCTAAGAGGTGTCGGACACGTGTCCGGAGATGTCTGACAAGTGTCCAGATGTCTCGATGAGGTGTCGGTAGGTCACGGACACCCCGTCCGATCGACACCGACACCGAAAAATGTCACATTTTGGCTTTATACTTGTGGACACATTTTTAAAGGGTGACGGACACCTCTTCAAGGGGTAACAGACACAGTGTTCGGCATTTAAAAATAAATCAATGACTTCGGACGTGTCCGGAGGTGTCGGACATGTGTCGGTAGGTGTCGGACACGTGTCCGGAGGTGTCCGACACGTTTTCAGAGGTGTCCGACACGTTTTTTAGATGTGTCGATGAGGTGTCAAGGTGTCGGTAGGTCACGGACACAGCGTCGGATCGACACCGACACTAACTCCGAAATGTCACATTTTGGTTTTATACTTGTGGACACCTCTTCAAGGGGTGATGGACACGGCGTTCAGCATTTAAAAAATAAATCAATGTCTTCGGATGTGTCCGAAGGTGTCGAACACCATACCGACACCCTATATGAGGTATTGGGAATTGAGATTGTTGACTGTGCATTGAGAATTTGAGAATTGAGATTGTTGACGGAGGATGGGACCCAATTAGATTGAGATATTTGTGAATTAGTTGAATAGTTGGTTGTTCAATGTCTTTGTTATTTATCTATATGAAGTCAGATATGGATAGGATACGGGCTATTCGTGGCCGAGCTGGGCACCGAGCTGTTTCCTTCCTGGTGGGTCCCACCTCGTCATTAACCACTGATGACGAGACACAGAGTACTCGCATACAGCAGATGGGGCCCCAGCTCTAACTCCAGCCCCAGCCCCAACCCCAGTCTTTGCCCCAGCCCGACGCAGATTCATCCTACACGCTCGGTGATTCTCCTTCTTCCGTGGGTTGTACCTCAAGTATAGTTGATAACGGTGTTTAGTACATTTTTGCTAGCCTTATATTTAAAGTAAATTTGAATTGTATTAATGTCTTTGTTTTGTAGGATCTCGATGAGGCCGTGGCCCGACACGCGGGGTACGCATCGACCCCCAGCGTAAACAGAGAGTTATGCTCACCCAAAGGGCCTGTAAGTAAAAAAAATTGCATCATGCCTTATATTTAAAATTTTGGGGTGTTAATTTATATTTGAACTGTATTAATTTATTTATTTATTTACTTCTTTGGCAGGATCCTGGAGAATCAGGCGAGGACGAAGATCGGGGTTCTTGTGAAGGGCCGATTCTTCGAGCCACGCCTGTACTGGAAGGACTGGAAGCCGCTGCGAGGGAGTCCCTATGGGAGGAGTGGCTGGTACGGTGAAGTATTTTTTTCTGCGATAGTATTTGTTTAATTAGAGTTTGTTTTCTGTAGTTAATTTGTGTTATTGAATGCCTTACAGGAGGGGTTCACGTTTGACTAGCCTGATCAGCAGGCACTGGGGTGGCAGGCCTTCTTTGCTTTCATCGGCAAGAATTACTGCCGATGGCTCCACGACGCACGGGACCGGGTGAAGAAGATGTTGCCCGAGGGTGCCCCGATGACGGAGATGAAGACATATCCCCCACATTGGATATCTCCGACTGTATGAGGGAGATGATAGATCGGTGGGCTGCGGATCCAGGCTGGACGCCAAGAGTAAGAGCAGGGTTGTGAACAGACTAACAAAGATCAGATGCACACGGGGGGGGGGGGGGTCGGTGCCACACGACATCGTCCGACACATGAATACAGTCCAGAACCGGGATCTGGAGGAGGATGAGGTCGTAGCTCTGACGTATAATCAGACACACGTGCGGAAGAAGGACAAGGACGAGGCGCACCGGGCCGGCGACTATGTTTCAGATATTGCCTGGCGGATCGATGTGAGTCAATTTGTTTAAGTTGTTAATTTTTTGTCTTTCTTTCCTCAATGTCTGTTGCGTTAATTAATGCCCTAACATATCTTTAAGTCATTATTTTTGTAGGCCTCGTATGAACAGCTTAGGGGGTCCGAGCAGCAGTCCAGATAGCCATAAGCGTCCACTAGTACAGGTGCGAGTACTGGGGCGTTGAAGTGATGGCTGGATATGCCGGAGGTCTTCAATTGGCCAAAAGGCCGCATCCGTGGCCTGCCTAGCACGACTGCTCATGCCGTGATAGGAGCGTCCTCACCCCCCGCTGCCCCTCCACAGACACCGGCTCCTCGGCATCCGTTGGACGAGGAGGAGATCCAACGCATTGCTACTGTGGTGTTGAGGATGATCAGGGAGCATGATCAGCAGGGTACCCCTGCTGGACATGCCGAGTTGGCCCCGGATCAGCAGGATCCAGATCCGGGACTCGGCAACCCCTGATGAGCCCCTTCTCTTGCCTGGCCCCAGCTTGTCCCCCCCCCACCGCCCCGCTTGTACTCTTCTCCCCTCCCCTAACCGGCTGTATCAGGTTCCTGACTTGTTCATCATGAGTTTTTTTATAATAAACATTTTTTATGATTGATTATATATATTTCTTTGTGTATTGATTATTGTGCGTTGTTGTTGAGAATTGAAATATTTATTACAGGTTTGGGTAATAGAAAAAATTAAAAACTTTTGACTTTTGGCGACAGATTAATTCTATCGCTAAAAGTGTCCTATTATCAGCTTTTTAGCGACGAAATATTCCGTCGCCAAAAGGCTTATTTAGCAATGGAATGTTTCGTCTCTGAAAATAATTAGCGACGGATATTCTGTCGCTAATTTCACAAAATAGAAAATAAATTAAAATACGTAAAACATAATTAGCGACGGATATTCCGTCGCTAATTAGTAAATAACTCCGTCGCTAAAAATGCAATATTAGACGACGGATTTGAAAATTCCGTCGCCAAACTTTTAGTTACGGGCTTTTACACAAGGGACTTTTAGCGACGGTAAATCCGTCGCAAAAACTATTAGAGATGGATTTTGAGCTTTTAGAGACGGATTATCCCGTCGCTAAAAGCCTTTTTTCTTGTAGTGGTTGTCTGCAGTTAGTAGGTTATTACAGTTGAAATCGGACCATGAGCTGAGCGAGAAAGGATTTAATAAGTTTGTTACTTTTATCAAAGAAATTTTGCTAGAGAGTGAATAGTTGCCCCCGTCGTACTATGATGCGAAGAACATGATGATGAAACATGGATTGAGCTATGAGTAAATAGATGCGTGCAATAACGACTTTATATTGTTCTGAAAAGAGAATAAGAACTTGACACGGTGTCCCGCATGTGATTATTTGAGGTATAAACCGGACAAAAAGAATACGAAAAACATTGCATGGAAGGTATTATGATATTTTCCGGTTACCCCAAGGCTTCAGAGGATATATTACTCATTCAGTATGGCTGAACATATGAGGGCTCACTGTGAGACTTGTAGCAACGATGCTAAAGTGTCGACATACTCCGCTGATGGAGAGGCGCATAAGGAGTTTGGCCGTAGGCATCCAAGCTTTGCTCTGGAAGTTTGGAATGTTAGACTTGGTTTAGAAACCGATGGGTTAAATCCTTTCAGACAGTCTAGCACGCCTTACTCTACATGGCCTGTTATTATTGTCCTGTATGACCTTCCATCAGGCATGTGCATGAAGAAGTCGTACATGTTTTTGTCATTGCTTATTCCAAGGCCAAAGAGTTTTGGTAATGATATAGATGTGTATTTAAGACCGTTGATTGATGGGCTCAAATAGCTATGGGATCATGGAGTCGAAACTTATGATGCATCCCTTCAACAGAACTTTCAGATGAGGGCTGCTTTGATGTGGACTAAACATGATTTTTTTCGCATTAGGAATGATATGTGGCTAGAGCACACATGAAAAGTTAGCATGCTTTAATTGTATGGGCGTGAACCCCGGTCATACGTTAAAGCACGGCGGAAAGCCTTCGTGGTTCAAATGTCACCGAAAGATTTTGCTACCAGACCATTAGTTCTGTAGGCAAAACGATAAATTCAAAAGGACAATAGAGCATGAGGTCGTCGCACTTGACTATCCATCCGGTGAAGAAGTGCTCTCGTACCTAGAGGCACTTAATACTGACATACCATACGGCAAGGGTGTGTCAGATCAGAAGATTCCAGGATACGGGAATGAGGACAACTAGAGGAAACAGTGTATTTTCTAGGAGTTAGCCTACTGGAGAACACTCATTATTCGAAACAACATGGATGTGATGCACATTGAGAAGAATATTTTTGATAATGTGTTCAACACAGTAATGAATGTCAAGGGAAAATCAAAATATCACCTTAAAGCGAGAAAAGATTTACAACAATTGGGTGTAGACCATGAACTGCATCCTCAGACAGTCAGCGGGAGGACGATACTTCCAAAAGCACTTTAGTTTCTAGAAAAGAAACAGGTGGAGAAGGTCTGTCAGTGGGTTAAAAATTTGAAGCTTCCACATATGGGTATGCATCCAACATATCTCATTGATGCAGTATATCAGAATGCAAGTTTCAAGGGATAAAGAGTCACTACTGCCATGTATTTATGAAAGATTCATTCCTATTGCCTTTCGAGAACTGTTGCCAAGGGTTGTATGTGAGACTTTGACTGAGTTATCTCATTTCTTTCGAGATATATGTTCTTCTACAATCCGAGTGAGTAACAGAATGTGCTTGAGAAGAACATTGTGTTGACAATTTGCAAGCTCGAGAAAATCTTTCCACCGTCATTTTTGATTCAATGGTGCATTTGCCAGTTCACTTGGTGTATGAAGCTAAGATGGGTGCACCTGTGCAATATCGGTGCATGTATCCATTCGAGAGGTAAGCCTTTAACTCTATATTGTTTATTTACACGTAATACAAACACTATTATCATTGATATTTCACTTAACTCTATTTGTTAAACTCTAGGTTCATGTTCCATCTGAAGAAAAAAGTTTGTAATAAAGCTCGTGTTGAGGGCTCAATTGTTGAGGTTTACATAATGAAAGAGCTTGTCAACTTTTGTAGTCAATATTTTAGGTCTAACATTGAGACAAGGTTAAATCAACGAGGCTAAAATGAGCCCGGAGCCAGCACAAACTTGGAAGAGCAATTGTCAATATTCAAGCAGTCAGGTAGTCCATTCGAACGAACCTATACTCAGTGGCTAACGGATGAAGAATACAATGTTGCAATAATATATGCCCTTTCAAATTATGATAAAGTTTCAGAATTCGTTGAGTAAGTTAATATCTTCAAATAATTATGTAGATGCTTTAAAATGTGTGATAAGCGAGTCAAATAAATTGGTTTGCACTGAGTTCGATGTGAAATCTTTAATCACTAATCCCGCTGGACTTGAATCTCATCAAAAATTACAATTCATAGAGCGGTTTAGAAGATGTTTAAGCCTTTAACCAAACTATACTATGTGTTATATATAGTTATGTGGTTTATTAGTATGCTGATCTATCCTTAATTTTCACTGTCTTCTATAATAGGTTCAGTAGGTCGATAAACCAGTAGATTCCTGCTTAAAATTAGTAACTCAAGGTTCTAGTAAATAAGCATCTTGCCATGAAGGCTATTTCATCAACAGGTTTAGGTTTAACGTAAATATGATGACCGAACAAAACAAACCCAAAACAGTGGAGTCTTGGTCAATGGCGACTGTTATAACGAGAACTGCATGGACTTTTATGGAGAGTTGGATGAGATTGTTGAGATAACATATCTTGGTGCCCAAAATGTCACATGCATTAGAGGAATCCATTTTAGCTTACAAGGGATTGTAGATGTCAATGTTAAGTCAAGACTTGCATCGGACAAGCCGTTTGTGTTTGCTAGTCAAGCTGTACAAGTCTTCTACGTGGAAGACATTGTAAATCCTAAATCTCATAGGTATACAGTTATCAAGTCCAAGAATATGCCAGTGGCATATGACAGTGATGTAGACAACTCTCAAGACGACCAAGCACCTGTCTTGGTACCTGTTGAGGTGAACAACGAGGAGGATGATCTTCCTCTTTAACCAACACTTGTTGTATGAGAAGAAGTCGTAGATGATGACGTGGAAGACGTAAAAGTTTGATGATGAGGTTAAGTCTATTGATAAAGAAGATGAATTCAAGATGAAGAGGACGACGAGTCTCGTGAAGAAGAGGATGATGAGTCTGACGATGAACATGATGATGATTCCCAATTGTACTGTTATAACATGCATTGTTTTAGTACTCGGTTCATATAGTGTTTTTATACTCAGTTCATACACTCGATTTATAGAGTGTTGTAACATGTTGGGGACTATACATTGTTCTAATGTGTTAATTTCTTTGGACTTTCTCTATACAAAGTCAGTTATGGATAAATTACGAGCCATTCATGGTCGCGATGGACGCCAAGCTGCATCCACCCCGGTGGCTCCCACCTCGTCATTGCCTGCTGATGACGAGGCACATAGTGCTCATATCCAGCAGGCGAGGTGTAAGACCCCAAATAATGCATTATTAAATTATTATTATGTTTTAGGTTACCTTTGTAATTTAGTCATTTTTTAGGTTACTTTTAAATTAGTAATACATCTTTAGGGTCTTTTATTTACTTAGCCAACTTTGAGACTTTTAAGGGCTAGCCAAGTTTATTTATTGACATATTCAGTTTTGGCTTATAGAGAAATATCAGAAGGAGAAAACTAGGGTTTTGAAGGATTGTAATTTTCCACGCACAATTGGTAAAAATCTTGAACCCAATTTTGATTATAAGGATAAATTAGATCATATTAAAATTGTACTTGTTAGAATTTTAACGTAAGTGGGCTAATTATAATATTTAGGTTTTTGAGATTTTTGGAAGCTTACGCAATTTGGTGAAGATTACTGTGTAAATTTGAGGTAAGGGTTACATGTACTATATCTGCTTCCATGAAATTGATACCCTTTGATTATTCATACTCACTATGCTCACGTATTAATAATTCCTATGCTGATACCAACAATAGGTTGTTACTCGATTGGGAAAATTAATATTTGTTTGGTCAACATGTTAAAGCTGCAGTTCTTTTGATAATTGCAGTGCTGTGCACTTTTGTTTCACTGTCTTTGGTACCGGAGCACCATTGAATTGTGTGCCCTCTGATTATTTTTGTTGTTCATAGTACTAGAACGATTAATTGTTCTCCAGTTACACTACTTGAGTCAAGTGTACTGCATTCTGTCAAATTCTTTCAACCTAAGTCAATTTCAGGCCTGTCCAAGTGTTGAATGTGGCTGGTGGAAGGCAACAATTTTCAGCCCAATTTGGGCGTGCAAAGCTCTTGATGTGATGCCACGTGTCATCTTTTTGTGGTCCAACATACTTTGGTAAACCTTTTTGGCCCATATTTCGTTATTTCAAAATTTTATGATCATCCGAACTCAGATTCAAGCGATGCAACTTCCGTTGAACTCGTCATTTCGTCCTCTTCGAAGTCAGAAATTGTCGAACTATCCTTTTTGAAATTCAAAGTTTTGATGTCCAGTTTCTTTATGCATTTGAGATACTTTGATGTCCAATGGACCATTTTGAATCGAACTAATGTTAGAACCTTCACGTGCTTAGGTTAACGTGATACCATGACATGATATGACAATTGCTATCGGTATGCAAACTTTGAACTTAGAACCTTCGTGTGCTTAGGTTAACGTACTTTACAGTCATGTATTACGTGATTGTATCGAATTTGATTATTAGTTCAAATATTTGAATGTGTTAATTTGACTTTAGCTTTGCTTTGATTTTTTATGGGTTGGATATCTCAAATTCAGATTACTTGTCGTGCTAAGATTAACTGTCGTTTTTGCACTTTCATGTTCATATGCTTTGTTTGGACTCAATTATATGTTATTGGACGCTTGCGTTGTATTCCGTGAATGTGTCTATGTGATCTTTGCTGGGCTTTAAGCTCACACCCACCCCTTCTCTTCACATTTCAAGTAATTAAGCTGAGACATCAGTAGAGGAGTTATCTATAAGCATGATCTTGGAGTTGTTCTTTAATTTTAGACTCACTTTAATAACTTGAAAATAAGCAATTTGTAATAGCTTTTGATAAGTGACTTTTGAGAACCCCACAGTTTGGGAGGTGATTATTGTTATTAGAATTCCACTACAATTATTAGACTTTGTTGGTGAATGCAATTACTTTTCATTAGGATGTGATTTAGAGCTCTGATTACCTCTGTTGAGGTTATGTTTTTGTAAAATATTCGGCGTATATATTTTTTGTAAGCAGGAATATTTAAAAATAGTATGTGAAGGTCCGCCTCGGGGTCGGGAGTGTGACATGGGTCCTTAGCCACTGCCCCAACCCCAGGTCGATTCCTCCCACACGCACATTGGTTCTCCTTCTTCTTTGGGTTCTACCTAAAGTATATTTGATAAGGCCCCTTAATCATAATGTTAGACTTATATTTAAATTATATTTGAACTGTATTAATGTTGGTATTTTATAGGATCTCGATGAGACCGTGGACCGACACCAGGGGTACGCATCGACCCCCAACGTAAACAGAGAGTTACTCTTACCCCGGAGGGCCAGTAAGTAAAAAAATCACATAATGCAGTATTTGCATTCTTCAATTTCAATAGTTATTACGGTCCACTTATTTAATGTATTTATTTATTTCTTTATCAAGATCCCAGTGTCCACCGCAAAGACGAACATCGGCATCTTTGTAAAGGGTGGATTCTTTGTATAGTGGAAGGACTGGGATGTCGAGACGAGGGGGTCCTTATGGGAGGAGTGGCTGGTATGGTTTTTCATTTTTGTCCATCATTATTTGTTTAATTAGTACTTAATATTTAAATTGACCGTATTGATTGTGTAATTAGATGCCTTGCAGGAAGGGTTCGAATTTGAGTCTCCTAAGCAGCAAGCGTTGGGGCGGCAGGCTTTTTCTGCCTATATCAGCAAGAATTACCGGGGATGGCTACACGATGCACCGGAGCGGGCAAAGAAGATGCTGCCCGAGGGTCTCCCGACGGAGGAGTGGAAAGGATATCCCCTTCATTGGATCTATCAATCTATATGGGGGAAGATGGTTGATCGGTGGAGGACTGATCCATCATGGAAGGCCAAGAGTAAGAGTGGGAACGAGAAAAAACATGAAAAAGATCCATGCACACAGGAAGGTCGGTGGCTCACGACATCCTCCGACACAAGAATGCAGTTGAGCACCCGGACCTGGAGGCAGATGAGGTCTGTGCTCTAACGTACACTCAGACGCACGTGAGGAAGAAGGATAAGGATGATGCACATCGGGCAAGGGACTTCGTTTAGAAATTTCTCAACAGATCGATGAAAGTTACAAATTAATTTGTTTATGTTAAAACTAAACTGCTATGTAGATTCGATGTTTATTGCCTTAAATTTCGGCATATCCAAGGATGGTAGATATTAACATAACTCTGCAAGTTACTTTGAAACGGACAAAGTCCTAGCTGCGAGTTTAGGAGACAATTGAGTGAAACCCTCCTTAGCAAGAACTTTGAGTCATGGAGGGAACTAGGGAGGTTCTTCATGAGGTTTGGAGGCAGATTTTTCATTCTGGAGATTGTACAAGGCTTTAGAGACATTACCTTAGAGGGGGATTATTATGGTTCTCAAGGTAATGGCTTTTTTGGTCTCTGCTCCAGTATTTTAATTCATGTAAAAATCTTGTTGTTACGCATTTTAGATGCCATGCACTCTAGAGTTCAGTGGAGTCGCCAAAGTGATAAGGGTCCTATTGATGAGGTGGTAAAAATTCCACATAAGAACTTTTGAATGATTGAATAAGTCTTAAATGGTAAAAAACCTCCTCTCTGAGACAGGCGATTTCCACGAAAACCCTTTCTCCCTAAAACCTTCACCCTCATACTGTCGTGTCATATAACTTAATATGGACTCACACATACTCTCAAAATGAACCTCCCTCACCGGGTATGTAAATTACCAAAATAACCTAAGGCATTAAGTTACTAAAATGCCCCTCTCAGACTTAAATCACCAAGGCGGCCTTCCCATAAACAAAGTCACCAAACTAACCTTCATGTGTGTGAACTTACCCAAAAATATCCTTTATAGGTAAAATCATCAAAATAACCCTCTAGCGATAAATTACCAAAATACCTCATCTCATACTTTAATCGCAAAAATAAATTTGTTGTAAGTAAAATCACTCAAACAATCTTAATGTATATGAAATTACCTCAAAATACCTTTCCTAGCTAAAATTACCAAAATACCCCTCCGGGATGGCAAATTACCAAAATACCCCTGGGGGTTCCCAGCTCGAAAAAATCTCAAAATATCTTAAAACACTATTTTTTAGCATCCTGAAGTCATTTTTGGGTTAAAATTATTTTAGAGAATTTGCCAGAAAATCCCGAACCGGTGTCCGGATCAAGCGCAAATAGGCCAGTTTCGTGAAAAATACCTATCTGCCTCAGAATGGCCTGACATTTTAGAATATGAAACATATCAGTAAAATAAGATTTTTCTAAAAATTTTAGATCAAAATAGCTTGATTTGCTATGCTAAATAATTTGATAAATCTCTTTAATCGTACTCCAATTTAGCGCCCTTGGTGGACACTGAAACTTTCCAAAACTCTTGAGAGCGTAGGTCTCATAAAAATGGTAAAAGTTACTGTTTTGGACTTCGTCTAATTTCAGACCTAACTATTTATAAAAATTTGTGGAAAAAACTGCCTAATTAATTTTATATCTTTAGTAACGAAAACGATTACTGTTTAAATCAACCCACATAGTATTTCCCCTTTTGTAGACGCACTTCATCTTCAACCTTCAGCTGCCGCAACCTATTTCACACACACAACTCATGCAGACTTACACTTGGCCATCTATACCCCCCCCCCCCCCCAAAACACCTCTACCCAAGTGGATTATACCTGAATACATGCCCTAACACACAAATTAAACACATTATATTCACAATCACGCACACACTCACACACCCATGACATATATCTTCAAGAACGACTTCCACTGTAAACTCACCCGCACTCACCTACACCCTTGGTAGCCACACAAACACTCTCAATCCCTCTTATTCTCATCTAAAACACCAAATCACCACATAAATATATAAAATTACTCAACAATTTCCCACTGAAGCCATACCTGAAGCTTCCCCTTTTTCTTACACGGCAAACACACACACTGATACCATAGATTACACACAAACTAATATAAGAAAAATCATTCACTAATTTAAGATAGAATTACGCCAAATATGAGGGATTTACCCTTGGAATTCTTTCTTAATCCCTCCTTCTTTCTCTAATTTTCGCTACTGCTGCTCCAATGTTCTTCTTCCCTCTCTGTTCTTTTGTTTTCTTTCTTTCCCGAAATGGAAGGTCTCTCCTTTCCTTTTTTTCTTCACTTATTTCTTTGGTCTGCTTCTTTTTTTTCCTCCTTTGTTTCTTTCTTCATTATCTTCCACCCAAAATCTTTATCCCACCCAATATTTAAACAATTGTTTAGCTTAGTCATCAACCAAGGAGGAGCTGTCAAAATTCAAGAAAAACAAGGTTTCTAAATTATTTTTATAAAATTACACAAAATGCCCCCAAAGTTTTCCAAAATTACGAAAATGCCCCCAAAAATTTTAAAAATTATATTTTTACCTCATAATTCTTTAAACTCCAACACTCTACTTATACCCGAGAATTACTCAAATTTAATGCCCATTTATTTTTTGGGTCTTCGATAGTCATTTTAACCCACTCCCAAAGTTTGAGGTATTACATTCTTCCCCCCTAGTTGACCCCCTTCCCCCTATATCTAAAAAGGTTGGTGTATTGCGATTGCAAGTGGCGCGATTCTCTGCTCTACTTGTTGTTGGGTTACGTTAGGTGAGCTTGGCAGCTGTTGGGTGATGACGGTTTGCAGTGGTTAATAGTGAGCCTATTAGGTTTCACTCAGATGCCAATTTGCCCCCCAGTGCTCTAATCGTGAGGTTTGAGGACTTTTGATGTGGTTGACTTTGTTTCCCCTGGGGCTAGGCAGCAGCGAGATGGCCAAAAAATGTGGCACTTCTGGCACTAAAGCGAAAGCATGGAGATCGAGGCAATGGTGCATGCCGAGGACACATCTCTAGAGTATGGGTTGGGGTTGACAGATTGCTGGTGTAATTTGATTGGTTGTTATTTTTAGTTGTTGTCTTGTTTTTGGTTGTTAATTTAGTCTTTATCTATTTTTAATTCATAGTTAGTGCTCTCCATAAGGGAGGAATAAAGCCAAAAATAGTTTATTTTTCTCTTGTTTTCTTTTGATTGCGCACTTGGATGGGGATGTCATCCATTAAGTTTGTTTTTTATCTTTTGGATACTCTATGTATATTCGGTCTCAAAACTTATCCTGGTATATATTCCTAATTTCTCTCAGGGAAAAAAATGTGAATCATTGATCTCAATAAACACAAGGAAGACATGGTTATTTAAGAGATTCTCTTTGAGAAGAGAATATACGAAGTGCTTGGATCTTGTGATATGAACTATGCTCGAGCCATGTTAACACTGAGATCCAATATGGGGTACATATTTGTTCCGCCATGTTAACACTGAGATCCAATATGGGGTACATATTTGTTCCCAAAGCAACTGAAAAAAGGTTTAGTGTTTCGCGCTAGTAGAATACATGATTAAGGCCCTATTTGTTTCACGAAAAATGCTTTTTGGAATATGCTTTCCAGGCAATAGTAGTTCCTAAAAACATTTTGATGAATTACAGTTTCAGTTGTTTGGGTGTCGCACAATGATACAAATATCTATACCAAAAAAAAGATAATGTTTTTCGTTGTTTCTGCTGTTTAGGCATCACTGGAGTGTGCGCGCGTGTGTGCGTGTGTATACATAGTGCGTGGGTGTGGGTGGGTGGGTGGGTTGTGTGTGTGTGAGGGGGTAAGGGGGTGTGTATGGGTGGGTGGTAGAGGTGTCAAAGGGCCGGGCTTGGGCCGGCCTAGCCTAGGCCCAGAGGGCCAGAAAATGGGTCAGGCCAGACAGGGCTTCGGGCCTGGGAAACCGGGCCAGGCCCAAAGTTGGGAAATCCAAGCCCTAGGCCCTAACTTTAAGGTCGGACCGAGGGCCTGGCCTGGGCCTTATATATATATATTCCTATTTTGTGTTGCGAAAATATTAGCACATGAAATAAATCTTTTGATAGGCCCTCCTCCTTTTATGCGGGCTTGGGACCGGCTACTTGTAATTTTGGAAAACAAGAATGATTAGCAGTAGATTAGTTAAGCATTTTCATCTAATTCATCTGCTCCTACTTTCTCTTGTCAAGCATTTTGTATTTTCTCTTGACAATTCCACTTATTTTAATACCACTGCTTTTTGTTATCTAAACTCAACAATGGATACCTATAAAAAAAAATCAAGGATATCTCTAAAACATTTCGCTAAAATATACCTCTAGCTTTGCATTTTATGTAGTATTAGGTATCTCATTAGAAGCATGCATCATTAGACCACTTTTACCATGAACTTTTCCGTGCTTTCTAGAGTTATGTTCCCCATTTCCATTACCTAAATTGAATTGTTTCTAGTTTCTAGACAAACAAAGATATATTTTCTCTTCATAATTCCATGAAACTAATACAGAGGAGGATTGCAAGTAAAAGTAGATAAAGAAGTAAGAACCATCATCATGAGATGAAAATAAATGTACATGTCCAAAAAGAAGGGGAAAGAAAAAAAAAGTAAGCAACTCAAAATGGTTTAGGGCCAAATTTAGGGCCAAAGGGTCGGGCCAGAAGAGGGCCACAACCCGGGCCGGGCTTTTTTGGAAAATATTACTGCCTGGCCCTAGCCCTTGGCCCTGTAGACCAGGGCTGCACTATTCACCATTTATGGCCGGGTTAGCCCGGGCCGTTTAGGGCCGGGTCGAGTTGGCCCGGGGGAGGCCCAGCCAGCCTTTTTTACATCTCTAGTGGGTGGTTAGGTGTGGGGTGTATGTTTGTGTAGGGAGTGGGTGGGTTGGGGGGTGTGTGTGTGTGTCTATATGTGTGTGTAATTAGATGGGCAGGTGCCTGTAAAGGGTGTAGGGGCGGGGCGGGCGGGCGAACATGTGTATATCGGGGGGTGTGCATATGTGTGTGTGTGTGTGTGTGTGAGTGTGAGAGAGAGACAGAGAGAGACAGAGAAAGTATGTAGGGGGATGGGTGGGCGGGTGGGTGTGCACGCGCGTGTGTATGTCCGGGGGTGGGTGGGGTGTGGGTGTTCAGTGGTTCAGAAAATGACTTACCGAGTTTTAATTGATAAGTGGTTTTACAATATTTTATTCTTCAAAATAAGTGTGATTGAAAATTATTTTCCGTTGAAAAATTTTATGCTTGCATCAATTATCGAAAAATGGAGAAAACTTTTCCCGAAAAACGATTTCCATGAATTAAACAAGGCCTAAATGTATCATGTATTCCCCTTAGTGCTATACAATTCTCCTATTTATTTAGTGTGTGTGCGCGCACGTATGTGTGTGTTTAGAAGTTTATCAACACGGAGAAAAAGTTGAAAGATTATATTTCTTTTCTCCTAAAGTTTTTAGAAAAAAACGAAGCTTCGCATCAGCCAAGAATCAGCAATGAGGGGGAGTGTATTAGTTGGCTAGAAGAGGTTACCTAATAGATTTAGGATTTAAGTAGCTTATTACTACAAAATAGTTTTGTACTTAAAGGTCTGCTCCTTAATACTTTGTTAAGGTAAATAAGAATTTGTGGCATATATAAAAGCGATCGAGGGATATGTTGTCAGGATGTGTGCTTTTCTCATGATTTAGTGCTATGGCTGAGATCTTTTTTTTTTTTTTTGGTTAAGAGGAGAAATTATATAAATATTAAACAAGTCGTCCCGGCTATACAAAAGGAGAGATACAATATTTTACAGACAGTAACAGAGAGAAGGAGGTTGCAAATATCTTACAGACAAACAAAAAAGGAAGCTAAACATTGTCCATGTTCATGAGTAGACCTAAAAGCATCTAATCCCTGGTCCATGTCATAGATACTTCCGATCTCGCTTTGCAAACAAAATTGGCAATTTCAACAGCTTCAGACAGCAACTTTTTGCTTCCTACTAGAATCCGGCAAAGGTGAAAGTCAGGCATATATCATACATGATTGGTGCTGCTATAGCACTAATCTCCTCCAGTCCTTTTATCTGTGCAAGCAAACGATCGCAGTTAGTATAAGTACACTATGATTCAAATTATGTTGTTTTGCCCACTGTAGTATTTTCAGCACTGCCAGTGCCTGTGAAGTGGACGGATCTTGAGCATAATATGAAAATGCACATGAGCCCAAATGATGTCCTAAAGATTTTAATATGCAGATGCCTAATCCAGATCTCTGTCTTTGTAGTTGAAAATGAGATCTTATGTAGACAAAATACGTCAAGTAGTGTTGACAGAGGCACAGATTCAAATGGAAGTTGTATGATGCTTTCAAATAGTATCCTGATCCTTCCCTTTTTTTTGAAAGATTATGTCTGTCCTGCACGCGGCATTTTGTCGAATTTCTAGAAAATGTTGTCCAAGTAGTTTGTACTTGAGCTTGTGCTTTTAGGATGATGACCATAGGGTCAAAGGTGATACCTGTGAAAGAGATATCATTCCTGTGTAACCATATTTTCCAGAGAGTAATAAAAATGGTTGTGACTGCTTTGGATCCTTGCTTGGTGAGAGCGTTGCCCAAATTGATCCATGCGATGAGCCATTCAAAAAAAGATGGTAGAGGGTATTGCAACCTAATGCCGAGATCTAGCCCGAACCATACTGCCCGTACCCCGGGATATTTGAGGAATAAATGATCACAGGTCTCCATTTGACAAGACCCACTGAAACCGAAAATTGAAAGCCTATGCATTGTTAGTAATCTTCTCAACAAAGCTTGCCAAAGAAATACTTGAACCTTATGAGGCAATCGTAGTTTCCACAATCATTCCCAAGTTTTGGAAGGTACACATTGCCGTGGATTGTATTCAGGCCTGGTTGCGTTCATTTCACCAGCTTCTTTATCATACAGCACCTGATAACCTGATTTTACTGATTAATATCCAAAAGGGGTATGATTCCAAGTAATTCTATCCGGGAATTCGCCCAAAGATACATGGTTACTTCTGATGGCAGTGCAGATATCTTCTAGAAAGATCACTACAGAAAAAAAGGGTTTTAGCAACAGACTTTTAGCGACGGAACGACTTCCGTCGCTAAAGGTGTTTTCAGCGACGGAATTTCCGTGGGTAAAAATGTTGTCCAAAAAAATATTTTACCGACGGATTAATCCGTCGGTAAAACAATTCCCGACGGACGTTTAACGACGGTATAAACCGTCGCTAAATGGTTTTACCGACGGATCTTTAGCGACGGGACATGTCTGTCGCTAAATGTGTTCTTAAATACCCAGATTTCTCTCTCTCTCTCTCTCTCTCTTTCTCTCTCTCCCCGTCTTTCCTCCCCACCAGCCCCCCACACCGGCGACAGGCCCCCGCCTCCGTCCCTCCCCACCAGCCCCCACGCCGGCGACAGGCCCCCGCCTCCGTCCCTCCCCACCAGCCCCCCACGCCGGCGACAGGCCCCCCCGTCACCACCACACCGCCCTTCCCTCTCCCCTCAGATCTGCCATCCTCATTGCCACCTCGCCGCCCCGCAGCTACCCCACTACTACCACAGCCACCTCACAGTCGCACCACCATCGTCACAGTTCCTCCCCCTCCGCCGCACCACCACCCTCTGCCGCTGCCTTCCGTGCGCCACTGTCGTCATCCGCCTCGCAACACCACTGCCTGAACTCACTTTTTTTCCCGGTTAGAAATTATTTATCATATTGAATTAATCTGTTGTTATAATGTAATTGTATGCTAGAAATTATTTATCGCATTAAATCTATTGTTATAATGTAATTGTATTTAATCTATTGTAATGTAATTGTATTTGATTTGCTATAATGTAATTGAATTTAATTTGTTGTAATGTAATTAAATTTAATTTTTTGTAGTGTATTGTATTGTATTTAATTTGTTGTAATGTAATTGTAACGATTAAACCATAATTATCCCTAATTTGTTCCCAAGTAACCCTAATTGAACCAAATTAACCCTAATCAAACAGTAATTAACCCTAATCTAACCAATTAACAGTAATTAACCCCGCGTAACCCTAATTGAATGAATTAACCCCAATTAAACATTATTAACCCTAACGGAACCAATTAATTGTAATGAACCCCGATTCAACCTAATCTAACCAATTAGCCCTAATTAATTCTGATTTACCCTAATTGAACCAATAAACCCTAATTAGCCCTGATTAGCCCTAATTGAACCAATTAACCCTAATTAGCTCCAATCAAACCTGTTTGAACCGGTTAACCTTAAACCCTAAACCCTAATTAAAGCATAATTAGCCCGGATAAACCCTAACTATCCTTAATTTGTTCTCAATTATTCCTAATCAAACCGTAATTATCCATAATCTAACCAATTAACTGTAATTAACCCCGTCTAACCCTAATTGAACGAATTAACCCCAATTAAACCTGATTAACCCTAATTGAACCAATTAATTGTAATGAATCCCGATTCAACCGAAACTAATCAATTAACAGTAATTAACCCCCACGTAACCCTAATTGAACGAATTAACCCTAATTAAACCTGATTAACCCTAACTTAACCAATTAATTGTAATGAACCCCGATTCAACCTAATTGAACCAATTAATTGTAATTGAACCCCTAATTGAATGGCCTGATCCAACCGAACCCTAAATTGAAATAATTGAACCCCCTAATAGAACCCTAAATTGAATGCCCCAAATCAACCGAACCATAAATTGAATCAATAGAACCCCCTAATTGAATCCTAAATTGAATTAATTGAACCCTAATTAAACCCCAAAATTGAATGCCCTAATCGAATCGAACCCTAAATTAACCCCTAATTGAACCCTAAATTGAATGCCCTAATCCAACTGAAACCTAAATTGAACCCTAAATTGAATGCCCCAAATCAACCGAACCCTAAATTGATTCAATAGAACCCCTTAATTGAACCCTAAATTGATGTAATTGAACCCTAATTAAACCCTAAATTGAATGCCCGTGATCGAACCGAATCCTAAATTAAACTAATTGAATGCCCTAATATAATCGAACCCTAAAATTGAAATAATTCAAGCGCGTCAGATATGTGCATTTTGAACAATTTTTTCCTATTTGAACATTGATAATTTGTTTGATAATTTTAGGTTGTTAATTGTGTATTTGAGAATTGTGATTATTGATCTGTGATTTTAGGTTGTTAATTGATGATTTTAGGTTATTAGCTGTGCATTTGAAGTAATTGCGATTATTAATTGATGATTTTAGGTTGTTAATTGATGATTTTAGATTGTTAATTGTGCATTGAGCATTTGAGATATTGAGATTATTGACGGAGGATGGGACCCAATTGGATTGAATGTGTGATTTTTGTTAATTTTTATTGCACTGGGCGACATTTGAGAATTGAGAATTGAGAATTGAGATTGTTGACGGAGGATGGGACCCAATTGGATTAAGATACCTATTAGTTAGCGCAGACATGGACACCACGTCTGATCGACGGTGTCTGACATTTAAAAAATAAATATTTTAATAAATCAATTAACCCTAATTAATTAGCTCTAACGAGCCTAATTAGTTTTAATTAACCCTAAGAACCTAATGAAAATCAAAGTGGCTGTAATTACCCCAAATTAGCCAAAATAAACCCAATTACGCGCATATTGATTATAGTTAGCCTCATTAGTCGTAATTTGCACTAACATAACCCAATTAAGCCTAATTAGCGCTAATTAGGACTAATCAACACTACTCGGCTAGACCTGGCAATTTTTGGCCCGTACCCGCACAAAAAACCCGGGTACGGGTACATATATTGGAGACCCGTCAAAATCAGACCCGTACCCGAACCGAACCGTTAATTCCGGGTCGGTCCGGGTCGGGTGGCGGGTTACCCGGATTACCCGGACTTCATGTATATATAAAGACACCTTTGTTGGTTTTGTGCCCTAACCCTTCACTTCTCTATTTCTCACTTCTCTCTCAATCTAACACCGCCCACTTCTCTGCCGCTGGAAACCGTGACTCCTCCTTCCCCCTCACTCTATCAAGGCCACCACCGACCGCCACTAGCCCCCTCACTCTTCAACGCCACACCCTATACTGTCGTCTCTCGCTAATCGCTATCCCTCATCCTCACTCGGTCGCTCTCCTCTTCACAGATCTGCCGCCACCACTCTCTCTACCTCACCATCACTCAGTCGTCGGTCTCCTCTAACAGATCGGCCGCCGACGTCGCCAAGGTTCCAGTCTCCACAAATCGAGTAGCTCACATCCCCACAGCCGCTGTTCGCCGTTCAACGCGGAGTTCTTCGAGGAATTCAAGACTTTATTTTGGATTATTTTGCCATCTCTGTTGAAATTAAATGTTTGTGTATTGAATTGTTGTTGAAATTTAATCTTTGTATTTCGGATTGTTGGTGGTTGGTGGGATTATATTTTTGTTGAATAATTGTTTTTTTTTTTTTTTGGGATTCTGGGTGCGAAATTGGTTTTGTAATATTGAAGATGTTAGTTGATCGGTGAATAAGTCTGAACATTGATTTATTGTGAAATTGAAAATAATTCTAACAACTCTTAAAAATAAGAAACATGCTAGCTGGGAAAAGCAAAAGAAACAGAGAAAAAAAATATGAAAGGTGGTAAATTAAATTATACTTATTAAAAAAAATAAAAAATTAACTATTTACCCGCGGGTAATACCCTACCCGCATGGGTAGGGTACGGGCATCAAAAAAAGCTATCCGAAAAAAACCGGGTAAAATTTACCCGGCCCGTTTTTATCCGGACCCGACCGGGTATTACCCGTACCCGGCGGGTATACCCGTTTGCCAGGTCTATACTCGGCACAATTAAACCCGTAGGACTAAATAACCGTAATTAGTCCTAATCAACCCTAATTAACTATAATTATCCGAAACTAGCCCTCATTAACATTAATTAACCCTAACATAACCCAATTAAGCCTAAGTAGCCCTAATTAGGACTAATCAGCACTACTCGGCACAATTAAACCCTAATTAGGACTAAATAACCCTAATTAGTCCTAATCAACCCTAATTAGCTATAATTAGTCCTAATCAACCCTAATTAGCTATAATTAGGACAAACTATCCCTCATTAACATAAATTAGCCCTAACATAACCCAATTAAGCCTAATTAGGACTAATCAGCACTACTCGGCACAATTAAACCCTAATTAGGACTAAATAATCCTAATTAGTCCTAATCAACCCTAATTAGCTATAATGAGGCCAAACTAGCCCTCATTAACATTAATTAACCCTAACATAACCCAATTAAGCCTAATTCGGACTAATCAGCACTACTCGGCACAATTAAACCCTAATTAGGACTGAATAACCCTAATTAGTCCTAGTTAACCCTAATTAGCTATAATTAATACTCGTAATTAACCCTAATAACACAGTTAGCCCTAATTAGCCCTTGTCCTTCCCATAATTACTCCATATTGCCCAGAGAAGGTTCAATTACTCGTTGTTTACAAACTCTGCCTTCTTTATATTAGTTGTTGTTTTGAGAAGTCCATTGGTAACGAGATGGTTCAACTCGTTGCCAACGAATTCTATTTAATGTGGATTGGTAACATATGTAACGATCTTTCTGCAGTTTTGATATTTCGGAAAGATTCTTGCATATGTTATCAATTTCTGAACGCATGCATGCATAGAAACCCTTAGTTCCCGTTCAAAGTTACTCATTACAAAGTAATGCTTTGTAATGAGCCTTTGGATGTCCAGTTTGGACAATTTGGAAAAGCTAATTGTTTATAAAATAGTGTTTTGACTCATGCTTTGTGTTCTATGTCGTGGATATTTGGTACACGTTCTCGTGTGTTTCTCCGGGTGCATACAGATCTGGTTTTCTAACATCCGTCAAACCTTCTTGAGCAAGGTTAGATGAATGTTAGAACACCTAATCGATGTCGTGTACTTGAAGAAATGCGGGGAGGTGCTGCTAAATTTTTCACAAACATGGGACTAAGCATGAGTTAAAAACTATTTTATAAACATGTGCTTTTCTGAATGAATAGGACCACTACATGTTGAAGAGTGGAGGGGAAATATGTAGACATGTTGTAACATTCATGCATTCATATTTACATCGGCAATGCCTAATCACTGGTCATAATTGAAGGTGGTATACAGTACGATAATTCAGTTGTCATGTCAGTCGATCGAAGTTGGATGAAAAGGAAGAATGCTGAAGATTTTGAGTGTCGCGTTGACGAATTTCTTGACTTCGCTTATGCGCATCCTGCACATGTTGACCTTGATAAGATAAGGTGTCCGTGCGGTAGATGTGAGTTATTGCACTGGAGAAAAAGAATTGAAGTAAAATGGCATCTCCGTCGGTACGGTTTTATGGGTGGATACACAAGGTGGACGCAGCACGGGGAAACGATAGTATTGTCGTCCAACCTAACTAGTCAAACTGAAGTTAGGGAGGAGGCACGATATGATTATGGATGCTGGGCATGCTAATATTGACTGGGGTGACGACAGTCCACAACCGCCGAACGAGGGGGCTCATCAGTTTTATGAGTTGTTGAGAGCTGCGGAAGAGCCGCTGTGGGATGGAGCTCCAAAACACACACGGCTGTCTGCGGTTAGTAGGTTATAACAGTTGAAATGAGACCACGGGCTGAGTGAGAAAGGTTTTAACGAGTTTGTTACCTTAATCAAAGAAATACTGCCCGAAAGTGAAAAGCTACCGCCGTCGTACTATGACGCGAAGAAGATGATGAGGAAACTTGGGTTGAGCTATGACCGAATAGATGCGTGCAATAACGATTGTGTGTTATTTTGGAAAGAGAATAAGGATTTGTCACGGTGTCCAGTATGTGATCATTCGAGGTACAAACCGGACAAAGGGAAGAAGAAAAACATTGCATGAAAGATATTGGGATATTTCCCGATCACACCACGGCTTCAGAGAATGTACTACTCCTCCAATACGGCTGAACATATGAGGGCTCACCGTGAGACTCGCAGCAACGATGCCGATGTGCTGACACACCCAGTTGATGGAGAGGCGTGGAAAGAGTTTGACCGCAGGCATCCAGTTTTTGCTCAGGAAGTTCAGAATGTTATATTTGAACTGTATTAATTTATTTATTTACTTCTTTGGCAGGATCCTGGAGGCTCAGGCGAGGACGAAGATCGGCGTTCTTGTGAAGGGCCAATTCTTCGAGCCACGCCTGTACTGGAAGGACTGGGATGCCGCTGCGAGGGAGGTCTTATGGGAGGAGTGGCTAGTATGGTGAAGTATTTTTTTCAGCGTTAGTAAATGTTTAATTACAGTTTGTTTTATGTTGTTAATTTGTGTTATTGAATGCCTTACAGGAGGGGTTCACGTTTGACACGCCTCAGCAGCAGGTACTGGGGCAGCAGGCTTTCTTTGCCTTCATCGGCAAGAATTACCGCCGATGGCTCCACGATGCACGGGACCGGGCGAAGAAGGCGCTGCCCGCGGGTGCCCCGATGACGGACATGACGAGATATCCCCCACATTGGATATCTCACCGTGTATGGGGGAGATGATAGATCGGTGGGCTGTGGATCCAGGTTGGGACGCCAAGAGTAAGAGCGGGGCTGAGAACAGACAGAACAGAGATTCGACGCACACGGGGGGGTCGGTGCCACACGACATCGTCCGACACATGAACGCGGTCGAGCACCCGGATCTGGAGGAGGATGAGGTCATAGCTCTGACCTATAATCAGACGCACGTGGGAAGAAGGACAAGGACGAGACGCACCGGGCGGGCGACTATATTTCAGATATTGCCCGGCGGATCGATGTGAGTCAATTTATTTAAGTTGTTAATGTTTTTTCTTTCTATCCTCAATGTTCGTTTCGTTAATTAATGCCCTAACATATCGTTAAACCACTATTTTTGCAGGCCTCGTATGAACAGCTAAAGGGGTCCGAGCAGCAATCCGGACAGCCATCAGCGTCCACTAGTACAGCTGCGAGTACTGGGGGGTTGAAGCGATGGCTGGATACGCCGGAGGTCGTGAATCGGCCGAAAGGCCGCATACGCGGCCTGCCTAGCACGACTGCTCGTGCCGTGATAGGAGCGTCCTCACCCCCTGCTGCCCCTCCACAGACACCGGCTCCTCGTCCTCAGTTGGACGACGAGGAGATCCAGCGCATTGCTACAGTGGTGGTGAGGATGATCAGGGAGCAGGGCACTGCTGGACAGGCCGAGCCGGCCCCGGATCAGCAGGATCCAGATCCGGGACTCGGCAACCCCTGATGAGCCCCTTCCCGTGCCCGTTCCTAGCTTCCCCCCCCCCCCCCGCGCCCCGCTTGTACTCTTCTCCCCTCTCCTAACCGGCTGTATCCGGTTCCCGGCTTGTACATATATGAGTTTTTTTTATAATAAATATTTTTTTATAATTGATTATATATATTTCTTTCTGTATTGATTATTGCGCGTTGTTGTTGAGAATTGAAAATTGTATTACAGGTCTGGGTAATTGAAAAATAAAAAAAAATTCAAAAAAAAATTGACTTTTGGCGACGGATTAATTCCGTCGCTAAAAGTATTCCTACAATCAGTTATTTAGCGACGGAATATTCCGTCGCTAAAATATTTTATCCGTCGCTAATTTGACAAAAAAGAAAATAAATTAAAATTCTAAAAATATAATTAGCGACGGAATATCCGTCGCTAATTAAAAATAAATCCGTCGGAAAAAATGACATATTTAGCGACGGATTTAAAACATTCTGTCGCTAAACTATTAGTGACAGGCTTTTATACGAGGAATTTTTAGCGACGGTGAATCCGTCGCTAATGCTTTTAGCGGCGGATTTTGGGCTTTTAGCGACGGATTTTCCCGTCGCTAAAGGCCTGTTTTCTTGTAGTGGATGTCCCTGGGCTTTTAGATATTCCATTGTTTTTCGTGCATCAGACCAGCTATTGTAATAATTGATAAGTCCGTTCTCCGAGTATCTCGTAATACGACTGGTGATATGTATTTGAGCCAAACATCCTCCCATACTTGTATCGTCTGACCTGTACCAATTTGCCATCGAAGTTCAGTAGTAGACAATCTCTTCCTTTGAGGATGTCGCCCATGAGCTGTTTCTTGCTGGTTTAACTTCCATGAAGATTTTCCTCGCACAGTATTTAGCCCAAAATATTTGGCTTAATAATGCATGAAGGTCTTAAAGAATAAACCAGCTAGTTTTGGCTAGCAGAGTGGAATTGAAAATTTCCGACTTTTTAAAGGCCAACCCTCCTTTAGCTTTTGGTCCACACAATGCAAACCAATTCACGAGATGAAGAACCTTTTTCCTTCTTTGTTCCTGCCCATAAGAAATTGCTGAATATAATATCCAACTTCGCACAGACGTACTTTGAAAACTTGAAAACCTGCATATGATAAGTCATAAATGACGATAGAATCGATGTAATGAGAGTTTTTTTGCCAGCTTTGTTGAGAACAATATTTTTCCATCCCTTACATCTGTTTTGAACTTTGATAATAAGTTCTCGAAAAAACTCTTTCCTGTGGGTTACAATATCCAAGCTTGTACCCTGAGATCTTGAGTGTTAGGATTTGCAAGAACTTTAATAGTTGTTATTCTAGATATAAATAGCGTAATTTCACCATGTACCATAGCTGCTTCATGCTTCTTATAAGGTTGAGTGCTAAGATCAACAATAATGTTGTTGTTCAATATTATTAGCAGTTTCTCTTTCTTTTTCTGATTTATCTTTTGTGCTATGATCGTTGATGCAAAAAGGTTGGCACTATTTTACATTGGAGTTTTCATTCATCTTCGACACTTTGGTCCCTAAAATCTATATTTCTTATCAGGCCAACAGAAAAGTTGGTTTGACACTCTTCAATTGTTGAATAATTAATAGGTTAGGGTTTACAATTGGCTGAATAATTATGACCAAAGTTTAGGTGATTAAATCGTGCAATCGTCGAGATTTAATTGGTAACTGATGCGTGAGAACAGAACATTTCAACATTTTAATTTGTAAAAGGAACATTATTATTCACCACAATATTCAAATATAGATTACATAGGAAGTAGTATTTGTCAGAATATTAAGGCTCTATTCGATTTCTTTTCGCTTTCAGTTTTTTCTCCAGTTTTGTAAACTAGAGAAGAAAAAAAACGCGTTTGGCACACAGTTTTCGTTTTTTTTTTCTCCATTTACAACAGGGCTGTTTTTGAAAACTCTCATTTAGGAGTTCGGGTTTTCAACTGTTTTGGTACTTAATTAGGAGAGTGTTCAGGAACATGGCATGTAATACTCTGAATGTTAGAATAGTTAACGCATAGTCAACAAGAAAGTGTGCTTAATTGCTATGATATTTATTTTCCGGTACGTATAACATTTCTTTACTAATAAAAAAAATCTTGAATATCCAAATCTTATTGTGGAATCTAATTCCAAATAGCTTGGGAACAATAGATGTCTCCCCCGAAGCTTGTTGTTCTTCTGATACTACACTTTCATTTTATATCCAAAACAGATTGTTCATAATTAAGAAAATAATCTTCTGGCATCACTCGTCTAGATTCTACATATGCTTTTGTCTGTACTCGTCTCATTTTTCGTACTTATCGGACATGGGACATGTTAATAAATTGAGTCAGTGGACCCATTATCCGCCCACTAATAGATAATGTGTATTTGTTAGTTTGGATAAATACAGTTATTTAGAGAATATTTATCTCTTAAGTGTTTGAGATAAATACAATCTTTATCTCCTAAGAGTTGGAGGTAAAGCCAGTCTCTAATTGTATCTCTATATAAAGGCTAGAGATATCCCAATAAATCACAAGTCAATAGTAATAACCCTCTCTCTATAGCACTCTCTCTAGAGCAATCACCAAGCTCTAGGATTTGGTTCGTGGACGAAGAACTCGACTCTAGTAGCCGTTTTCGTACCTGCGAAAAAGATCAAGCGTGTTGGAGGCTCGTAACAAGGATCCTACGTCGGAATATTCGGAGACTTCATACGGTATGTTTCCGAACCCACTACGTGTTACGTGGTAGCGCAATAATTGTTGTAATCGTTTCAACATTGGTATCAGAGCATGATTACTTGTTGATTCGCCTTTAACATGCTAGATTAAATTATGTGCATGTTGCGATTTTTTCCGGATACATGAACGAGACCCATTACAAAAATTCAAAATTTATTGAGCATGTTTTCTGAAAAATAATTATATAGTTTTGTTCTCCTATGGTTGAGGATGAACTCCATAAAATTTCGTGATTTTTGGATGCATGATTTGTGAGAAATCACGATTTTATTTTTCAAGAAAACTGTGATTTTTTCGAGTTTTGGGACTCAAATTCGGAGCATGATATTCAGTTTTTATCATGATCGTTTGGTACATAATTAATCTATGTCGCATAAGCTTTCCAACGATATATCGTACGCATTATTTGGCTTAAAAACGAGAGAGATATGGCATTCGGAAGTTGGCATCGTGGCATGGCGGCGGCTGAAAAAAATTAGGGTTTAAAGATAGTGGTCCCACGCGCGCCATGCGTCAAGCTGAGCCACTGACGCGCCGCCACTCGCTCAAGAGGAGCTGCCACGCGCCCCCACGTGCGCCACGTGCGAAGTCAGCCGCGCATGAGACACGCGGGCCACGTGCTCCCACGCGCTAGCCGAGGCAGCTGACAGACGCGCCAGCAAGTCTCCCCACGCGCGCGCGTATACACGCGCCTGTTCAAAAAAATAAAATAAACCTAGACGCTGCCCCACGCGCACGGTGGCGCGTGGAGGCGCGTGAGGGCTATTTTTGGGCCGTTTTTCTCACCGCCGGCGAGTGGAGCTCCATCTTGACCCACTGGTTTTTTCTATGGTATTAAATTTACCTTAATACCCTCTGTGTGTGTTCTGTTTAATTTTTAAATGATTTTTCTAGAAAAATTAGCTTTAAAATTTTGTTTTGATGCACACAGAATTTTTCTTTAATTCCAGAGGGTATATTAGGGATAAATTTACTGTTTGCCAATTTTAAGAATTTATCTCTCATTTTTGGGTCATTTAGAAATATTTTTTTGTGGTACTTTTGTGGTCCCAAAAATACGAATAATGCGCAAATATTAATTTTTGCACTTTGTGAGCAGAAATAAATATTATGGAGAGTTATATGACATAGATGAATTATGTTTTATTTATTTGCCTTGATTAGTGTTATGGTTTAAATATATTTTTTTGTTGAAATATATTTGTTGGGCTTTTGGTAAGCCCACACCTCTTTAAACCCAATTTCAAGGCATTTACGCCCGTTTTCCTTGGAAGGAGAATGTGGCATATTCATCCATTTAAATTACCCTTTAACTTGTTATTTGAGCATGCTAGTTTTAGGTTAAATGGATGGATACTAGATTGGCATTCTAAAGAAACTTATGTTTATGTGTTTACTCTTGTTTTAAGAAAATTCTTTTGAGAATAATGTGCTGTGCGGCATCTCCATTTGTTTTATTGGAGTAGTTTGTAGTAGGATTCTCAAAGATGTTGTATTCTACTATTTCCCTGTATATTTCCAGAAAGCCTTGTACGGGGATGTAATTTCGCACGCACATTATTCAAGTCAGAATTTTCTTAGCATAAGTTATTAGAATGCCAATGGGGCTCAATGGAGTCCTTGCACACTTTATTGCATGGTGCAATTTTATATTGTTCTAAATTATCATGTGGATGATTTATTATATTGTGGCTTATATAATGATGAAATTTATTGCGAAAAATTACTTGAAAAATATTTTTCCCAACTCACATACATGGGAGATGATTACGAGCTTAGCAAATTTTCGATTTCATGATGTGAGGAAGGATTATGTTTTTCATTTGAATTTTTTGAAATAAATAGAAGGATGTATAATTAATGTCTTTTCCTTGCGCAATCTAATGTAGTGAATATAATGGCCACCAAGAATGTCATAGCTGATCTCGTTAAGGGTGAGAAACTTAACGGAGATAATTATGACGTTTGGCACAAAAAGATGAAATTCATGCTGAACGAACAAGAGCTCGAGGAGCACTTGACCAAGGAGATGGTCGCGCCAACTGAGGCGCAACCCCTAAGAGACCACACTGCCTACCAGAAATGGAATCAGAAAGATCGTAGTGCGCGCTACACCTTGTTGAGCAGCTTGCAAAATGATCTAATCGGGCAGTATGATGAACTTCCAACTTGCAAAGCTTTATGGGAGCAGCTCAAGTTCTCTTTTGGTGGAACCTCAACTACGCGGCTTCGTAGCCTTGTGATTAAGTTTGAGGAGTACACAAAAGACCCTAAACATACCATGAGTGAACATCTAAGGATGATGTCCAATATGATTGGTAAGCTGAGGGATGCTGGCCATGCGCTCACAGATGAGCAGCAAGTCAGAGCTGTCATAAGGTCCCTTCCTGCCTCATGGGCCAATATGAAACAGATATTGACCCACAGTGAAAACATCAAGAACTTTTCTGATGTTTCACAGCATGTCATCCTTGAGGACGAGACTCGAGATGCTGACAAGACCCTTGCTTATGTCGCCCAAGGGGGATCGCGCAATGCAAATGGCAAGCGCAGAAGACAAAGTAAGAAAGGTAAGAAAGGCGAGGCTAGCACTTCTGCGCCAAAGGAAGGAAAAATGAAGAAACGCAAGAGAGGAAAACGTGGTGGGAAAAAGGATCTGTCTAAAGTTAAATGCTTCAACTGTCAACAGAAAGGACACTTCGCTCGTGATTGCACTGAGCCGAAGAAGGTACTTTCAGAATCTCTCTCTCAGTTATATGTTTCCTCACATGTGATGGTTGCTCATTCCCAACCTGTGTGGTTTGTGGATACAGGTGCAACAAAACATGTAGCACGTGATCGAGAGGGGTTCGTAGATTATCACCGGATTCCAGCGGGTAGCAAACATATCTTCATGGGAAACAATAGCTCCGAAGAGGTGCTAGGGGTTGGTTCTTACCAGCTCAAGTTGCGCACTGGGCGCACATTGATTCTTGAGGATGTGCGATATGCACCCACTGTTCGGCTTAATCTACTTTCAGTTACTGCTTTATTAGACAGTGGTTTTTCCTTTATTTTTAAGGGTAATAAGTTGGACATCTTTTTGGATGATGTTTTGTTCGGACATGGTTTTCGCATGGATAGTCTTTTTCAATTGGATTTAAATGATTCTCAGTCCTCTTATTCTTATGTTGTGAATGATAATATTGTGAATGATTCTACCACCTGGCATGCAAGACTGGGCCACATAGGCCAAGATAGGATGACTCGTTTGGCTAGAGAAGGCCTTTTGGGCCCACTCGCAAGAGTCAATCTACAAACTTGTGAGGCTTGTTTGGCCGGTAAAGCATGCAGGAAGCCTTTTGGAAAGGCTGTGAGAGCAACTCAACCACTTGAGCTAGTTCACTCTGACATATGCGGACCTATGAGTGTAAAGGCACGCCATGGCGCCTCTTATTTCCTTACACTGATAGACGATTATACGCGATATGGTTATGTGTATCTGATATCTCACCGCTATGAAGCTTTGGACTGTTTCAAACGCTTTGTAGCTGAGGTTGAGAATCAGAAAGAGAAGAATTTAAAAACTCTTCGCACTGACCGAGGACGCGAATATTTGTCAGATCACTTCAAGAAGTTTTGTGAGGAAAAAGGGATACGCAGGCAACTTACTATTCCTAATACTCCACAACAAAATGGCGTTGCGGAAAGAAGGAATAGAACATTGTTAGACATGGTTAGGTCTATGATGGCGCAAGCAAACCTCCCAATATCTTTTTGGGGGGATGCTCTTTTGACTGCAGCCTATATACTTAATCGAGTGCCTTCACAATCAGTCAAGTCCACCCCATATGAGCTTTGGAATGGCCAAAAGCCAAATTTGGATAACTTGCGCCCATGGGGCTCAGCAGGTTATGTTCACAGTATTTCTCATAAGTATGGGAAACTAGGGCCTAGAGCTAAAAAGAGTATCTTCTTGAGGTATTCTGAAAACTCTAAAGGCTATGTGATGTATGGTGAACATCCAAATGGTGGAAAGACTGAAATAGAGTCTCGTGATGTCGATTTCATAGAGAATGATTTTCCTAGCATTGGAGATGCAAGTAAGAATCTTGACCTCTATGAGTTAGAGGAAGTTGAAGCCACTTTACCATCTCCAAGCGAAGGTGGGGAATTAGTTCCTCATCCTGTTGTCGCTGAAGATAGTATAAGTGATCTTCAACCTAGTGGGAGCATCCTAGACAGTGGGAGCACACCATCAGGACCATCAGGTCAACAAGATTCTCAACTGCGTAGAGGTGCACGAGGAAGAGTTCCACGTCGTCGTTTTGAGATTGACGGTGAAATTCTTATGTGCACTCCAACTGATGAAGATGAGCCCACTTCTATGGAAGAAGCCTTATCTTCACCTGCTAGTAATGAGTGGATGGCTGCAATGAGTTGAGCTCAATGGAGAAGAATCAGGTCTGGGAGTTGGTTGACCTTCCGCCAGGGCGCAAGACTGTTGGAAACAAGTGGGTTTTAAAAGTCAAGCGCAAGGCAGATGGGTCAATTGACAAGTATAAGGCACGTCTTGTGGCGAAAGGCTATACCCAACTGCGGGGTGTGGACTATGAAGACACTTTCTCCCCAGTGGTGAGATTTGCTTCAATTCGCCTGATCCTAGCTATTGTCGCCCAGCAGGATTTAGAACTTTTTCATATGGATGTTAAGACTGCGTTTCTCAATGGAGAACTAGACGAAGAGATTTATATGGCTCAACCTGAGGGTTTTGAAGTCAAGGGACATGAGCGCAAAGTTTGCCGGCTCAAACGTTCTATATATGGTCTCAAACAATCGTCTAGGCAGTGGTACTTTAGGTTTCATCATGCCATTACCTCTATAGGTTTTGAAATGATTGAACAAGACCATTGCGTTTACGTAAAACGATCCAAGAAAAATATTCTGATCCTTTCTTTGTATGTGGATGACATTCTTTTAGCTGGGAATGACATGAGTTCCATTGTCGCCACTAAGCAGTGGCTGTCCTCAACTTTTGATGAAGGACATGGGAGAAGCTAATTATGTGCTCGGGGTTAAAATCATACGTGATCGTCCAAAGAGACTTCTCGGTTTGTCTCAAGAGACATATATCAAGAAGGTCATTGAACGATTCCGTATGCATAACTCAAAACCCATAGACACTCCAATGGACAAGGCGTGTACTTTAACAACAGACCAATGCCCAAAGAATGATGAGGAAAAGAATCGGATGTCCAAAGTGCCTTACGCGGCTGCAGTAGGAAGTCTGATGTACGCTATGTTGTGTACGCGTCCAGACATCTGCTATGCCGTTGGAATGGTGAGTCGTTATCAGAGTAATCCTGGACCCGCTCATTGGAATGCGGTGAAGAGGATTCTTCGATACTTACGTGGAACCGCTGATCTCGTCCTGTGTTATCATGGTGGAGACTTGAGATTGAGAGTATACAGCGATGCTGATTGGGGCGCTGATAGAGATGAGCGCATATCCACTTCAGGTGGAGCTATCTCTTGGTACAGCAAGAAAAAGTCTTGCATCGCCCTATCCACGATAGAGTCGGAGTATGTTGCTTGTTCAGCAGCAGTCCAGGAAACTGTTTGGTTGAGGTCATTCTTACAGGCTCTAGGGGTTACAGCTCATGCAGATGAGTCTGTCACTGTTCACTGTGTCAATACAGCTACCCTAGATTTTGTAAAGGACCCCAAATATCAAACACATATGCCTTCGTTATCACTTCATTAGAACTTTAGTTGCGCAAGGAGAGGTGACCATGAAACATATACCTACTGGCAGAATGGTGGCTGATCCTTTGACCAAGCCTATTGCTAGAGATGTTTTCCTTTCTCACATTAGGAGTATGGGACTACGTAGGTTTTGATATGTTTATGGCATCTTATGTACTTGACATTATTTATTACATTAAATTTTCATTCCTTGATTTGAGTTTATTATGGAATGAATGGATAATCTTTGTGATTACATATACATCCTTATTGAGAGTGTCACCAGGCTCGAATTGACCCACTCACACGGGTAATTCACCTTGGCGCTAAGATAGCGAGCAAGATGAGACATAATTGTCTTAAGCGCCAAGTGGGCGAATAAGATGATACAGCTTATAAAGCAAACATGTCGCCTTAGTTGGAGCTAAGATGAGACCTAATAAATGTAGGTCGATCATAGAGTATCTCCACAACTCTATGTAGCCTGTTTACAGCCGAATGTGAGATTTCAGGCAGGCACTATGAGAGTGACTGGGCTGAAAAACTCAGGTTAGGCGCTTGTACAGCGACTAGACTTAGATTCGTATGGCGTATTTTATTATACATTTATGTGACACGCCCTTGCGGGTTACGCCATAGCATGCAAATCATACTGCATGTGCTAAATGCAGACCGACAGTGGGAGTGACGAATGAATCCCTGCTTCGTCACTGTGTGAGCCACTTGGATCGAAATTTTTGATCCTATATGGTACCCTTTTCACCTTAGACTATGTCATGAAGAGGATACTCAATGTCGCTACTTTAGCATGTACCCTTGGATCATGGATGATGCGGTCTCGCGGGGCATGTCTAGGAAAGCGGTTGGGTCTAATTGGAATGACATGAGGGCTTTGGGAAGAAAGTTCAATATAAGAGGTTTAACACTGCTCACTATGAGGGATTTGAGAGTGTTTAATCTGGTGTAGTTGAACTATCTGGGGTACATACGAGATTTTTTTGGAGTGATGTATTGTGTTAGTTTGGTGATAACTTAATACAATACTCCTCAACTGGACATCCTTTCTCGTAGGTCGCACGTTCCATTTCCTGTATGAGGAGATGAGTGGACGAGAGATAAAGAGGGACTGTACGATTTATTTGCCCTGTCTGTGGGCGAGTGGGAGCTGTTAATAAATTGGGTCAGTGGACCCATTATCCGCCCACTAACAGATAATGTGTATTTGTTAGTTTGGATAAATACAGTTATTTAGAGAATATTTATCTCTTAAGTGTTTGAGATAAATACAATCTTTATCTCCTAAGAGTTGGAGGTAAAGTCAGTCTCTAATTGTATCTCTATATAAAGGCTAGAGATATCCCAATAAATCACAAGTCAATAGTAATAACCCTCTCTCTATAGCACTCTCTCTAGAGCAATCACCAAGCTCTAGGATTTGGTTCGTGGACGAAGAACTCGACTCTAGTAGCCGTTTTCGTACCTGCGAAAAAGATCAAGCGTGTTGGAGGCTCGTAACAACAAGGATCCTACGTCGGAATATTCGGAGACTTCATACGGTATGTTTTCGAACCCACTACGTGTTACGTGGTAGCGCAATAATTGTTGTAATCGTTTCAACAGGACAAAAACCTATTAACAACTTTCGACAACCATAAAATCAGAAACTAAGAAACAGAGAGCAACCTTCACGAGAATGGATTAGAATAACTAAAGTACCTTCTAAGATTATAGATGGTAATATTTTAAAATTTAGTGGACCGCTCGTTAGCTTAACAAGACGGATTGAGATAGAGTGCCTTCTTAAGAAGAAGGTAGTACATTATTATTCCAGAACCAAGTGCGGTAGCTAATTGAAATGGACCCCAATCATTGGACAAGGAAATGCGCCTCAACTGGCCTTCATGCCATGGGCAAAAACAGCTGGTATATTCGGCCATCGCCTTCGCCTAAACTGGAGTTCGAGTTTCGATGAAAAGAAGAAGACTAGCTGGAGTTCAAGTTTCTGAAAAATTAGTGTAATGGCGAAAAAGGGCAGAACGGGGAACGAACAGAAACGAGAGATACAGCTAGCGACTAACCAAAACAGGATGTTCATCCCGCTCTAGTAGCATGTTAAAACGTGCGTTTGGGATTAGGATGGGGGGAGTTAGGCCATGCATTAAACTAAAACACTATGGGCATGGTGTCAAGCTCACGAGGACGGAGATCGTTTGAGAGAACTTGACATGACAATATGATAGCAACAGCTGAAAAGCCATGCAGAACAGGGTTCAATGTTACTATCATAAACTGCTGATAGTCCTCTCCCCATTGTTTACTCAAGCATTTGATCTCCACGACTTTTTTTATTCTTTATTTGCTACTTCTATTTCCCCAGCTATTGGGTCAAGCACAATATTTTGTAAATAAGAAACTGACTTGTGTCAGCTCTGCACATTATTAGGGGCCTGCACTTAAAAAATGGGGGAGGGGCTATGAACGGCGCCAAAAGGACATTTAGCAAAATACAAAGAGGAGTGAGAAGATTTGGCCGAACTTAGTCATTAAAATTGCACAAAAGTAGAGCTAAAGCATCTCTATCCCAATAAAACTTTGGAGTAGATAACTAGGGTTTAGAGTTTTTTTATTTCAGGGAGAAACCCATCCGCACATGGCTTTGCTGGATGACAAAGACTCTTTGCTGTGGTCATTTTTGCTGGAAAACGGATGTCTTAATCCCCCTTAACGCAAACAGCAGGTGACTGGTCCCAAATCTTAATACGTGCAAGGAGTATAGTTCGTAGTTGTCTGTATCTTGTAGGAAGTTCAATGCTCAATAATTCTGAGAATCAGTTGTCAATCATGCCCTGTATTTTAATGTTGCAGGAAGAGAACTGTTCGGATGTCAATTTCAATGAGATTGTTTATCCAATTTATAATGGGGTTATAATAGAAACCACAAACTATGCCTACAAATCTTGAGGCAAATGGGTCAACCTTCCGATTCAGACCAAAATCAACCTACTTTCTTTGCATTAAAGAATGGGTTATATTCACAGCAATCCATTTGGTAATCGTCCACTTTGTAAGCAATCATCAAACAATCCAACCAAGTGTCACCTCCATTAGAGATGTCAAACGGGCCGGGCTTGGGCCGCCCGGCCCGGGTCCATCGGGCTTGAAGCGAAACCGGGCCGGGGCCGGGCCAAGGAGGCTGCCATCCGGGCCGGGCCGGGCCGGCTGAGGAGAAATTCTAGGCCCGGTCCAGGCCCTGGCCCTAGGCCCAATTTCTAGGGCCGGGCTTGGGCCGGCCCGGGCCCTTTTTTTTAAATTTTCTTGTTATTCAATTTTAAATTTCATCTTTAGGCATGTCCAATTTTCAAATTTTGACAAATCTAATTTTTATCCTTTTATTTCATTATATGTAATATTCATATATATGTATGTATGTATAGATATATTTATTCGTCTCTCATTTTATTTTTTACTATATGTTAAATCTTTTCTTACTCTTCTTGGTGATTTTTATTAATAAAATCTGAACACATAACAATTATTACTATTTAAGAGAGACTGTTTCTACTATTTGATATTTTACTTCAAACTAATTGGCCGAAAACCGGGATTGATACATGTTAATTCCCGAGACGATCTTAAGTAATAAGTATAGAAAAATAAATGTGTTCATAGGCCCTCCTCCTTTTATCCGGGCTTGGGACCGGCTGCTTGTAAACAAACAGGCGAAGTTACCTATTTTTTTATATATACTAAAAAATATATATCTTGCTTGTAAAAATTTATTTTATATATATGGAAAAAAAGTATATTTTGTGAAAAAATTTATTCTTAAAACTTAAGAGAAGGAAAATAAAAAGAAATTACCTAATCATCCGGAAGTACTTCAATATCCGAGTCACTGCTCTTCCTATCATCAATCGGTTTATCTTGCTCGCGGTATTTCGCATCAAGATAATCCTTCCAACATACACATAGCTCGAGCGACTCGGGGTTAAGACGACTCCTCCTGTCATCCAAAATCCTCCCGCTGGCTGAAAATGCCGACTCTGAAGCAACCGTGGAGGCTTGCACTGGCAGTACATCCCGTGCAATTTGGGATAAAGTTTTATACATGTTTTGATTTTGTTTCCAAAAATTTAACAAATTAAAATTAACCTGTTCTTGCATTGATAAATCAGAATAATGATCAGTATTTGCATATACACCAATCTCATTAAAAGAGAAAAAAGTAGACGAACCTGCCGAATTAGAAGTACCTTCACCTGGTAGTTGTCTTGCTACTAGATGTTCAAAGCCCTTAAGGTATGGCGCATAATACCTCTCAACAGTGGATGATGTAGCTCGCCCGCGCACGTCAGCAGAATTACGATAGAGGTTGAACAATTCCTCAAACCTCTTGCTCACTTTTGCTGTGAGTGCGGTTGTCTCCTCTGCTGTGTAGCACATTAATTTCGATATCTCTTGTATCGAGGCGTTCACGCCATGCAACTTTAACCTAGGATCTAAACAAGTAGCCACAGCAAAAATAACAGGCAGTCTACTCCAATATTTATTAAACTTTTCATCCATCACTTTTACTATTTCCCTAAAGGGTCCTATATATCTCCATTTCAAAACAGGACGGGCTGTATGCCGTCGCCAGCTCAATCAACTGCGGGACGGGCTGTATGCCGTCGCCGGCTCAACCAAACTGCGGCATGGGCTTAGCACCATCACGGGCTTAGCGCCATCGCCGGCTCAATCAAACTGCGGGACGGGCTTTGTGCCATCACCGGCTCAATCAAACTGCGGATGGGCTGTATGCCATCGCCGGCTCAATCAAACTGCGGCATGGGCTGAGCGCCATCGCCGGCTCAATCAAACTGCAGGACATGCTGTATGCCGTCACTGGCTCAATCAAACTGCGGCATGGGCTGAGCGCCATCACGAGCTTAGCGCCATCGCCGGCTCAATCAAACTGCGGGACGTGCTGTATGCCGTCGCCGGCTCAATCAAACTGCGGCATGGGCTTAGCGCCTTCACGGGCTTAGCGTCATCGCCGGCTCAATCACCGGGGGCTCTGGCCCTCGCATCAGGATGGGCTCTGACCACATCGTCCACCAACCTTGATGACCGACGTTCGTCGCTCATGGTCGCGCGCCGTAGTCGCAGCGACCTTCGTCGCCCTCGTCCGCGCTCCAACTCCGCAACTCTCGTCGCCCGGGCAAAACTCCGCGACTCTCGTCGCTCGCGCGCCATCTCGGCGACCTTCATCGCCCGGGTCCGCACGACAGCTCCGCGACTCCCGTCGCCCGCACACCTTCGCCGCGACCTTCGTCGCCGCGCCCATGCACCACTTCCATGACATGTGCCCCGGCACCAAGTATTGTTCCGCGACGTTTGTCGCCGCGCCCATGCGCCACAATCATGTCACAGGCCTCCGGGCATCACACTTATTCACCACACCATGCGCCCCCACCATGGACGTGGAACATGCTTTGACCCACTCTCCGGAGTGTGCGGCATTCCGGGGCTTCGCTCGTAGTGCTCCGGCACGAGGACCCCTCACCGCGGCATGGGCTTATCGCCATCACGGGCTTAGCACCATCACGGTCTTAGCGCCATCGCCGGCTCAATCACCGAGGGCTCTGGCCCTCGTAATAGGATGGGCTCGCAACCCTGGAGCCATCATCGGCACAACCTTGAAGCCACCAACATCACACTTGCAGGGAGCTCCGACATAAAGACTTCACCGCAACGGACTCTAAGCACCAAGCGGCGACCATGGCCACTCATGTTACTCATGTCACTGTTGATTATCGACACCACTAGGGCGATGACCCACGGGTCACTCCGGGACGGGAACAGGTCCTTGGAGGGCGTCGCGCCTAGTCCGCCTGGCAGTTGGCTACAGGGGCAACCCTCATCGCTGTCAGGATCTCTGCGCGTCTCTGGACTCACCTAGTGGGATTCAGTAAGGGGCTTGGACTGGTGGCTGGGGCAACGGGCTACTCTGACCATGCTACCACGGCATGATCAGTCTCATCAGATAGGCAGAGAGATGTTGCAAGGGCAGGGCAGCACAAACTTGGGGATCGGCAGTCCAACGGAGAATCAGTACTTTGGAACCCCCTGGTGACGTGTCGTTCCCAGGGGGTGACACATGTCAACTTATGACACATGCACATTTTTGCCTATAAATAGTGGACTTTGGAGCTTTTCCAGGGATCTTCCTCTCATTTGTACTTTTCACTTTCTCTCTCTAAAAAGACATTCTCTCTAGAATTCTAGTGAAAGAAACACACTTGGACTCCTGTCTCCGGACCCTCGACGCTGCATCCTTGACAGGGACTGTCAACTGTCAGCCCTGTTCGTCGTCGCCCTGCCTGCGCGGCGCTGCCAGCCCTCGCGACCTGTCTAGGGAGCCTTGCTCTCAGCCCTTATGCCGTCCTTGCTGTCTCCCGCGTTGCTTACCTGGAAGCTGACTCAGACTGCATCCTTTGTGGCACCTCCACGTAGCATCAAACCCTTTTTCGCATCAACAGATGTTCAAAGCCCTTAAGGTATGGTGCATAATACCTCTCAGCAGTCGATGATGAAGCTCGTCCGCGCACGTCAGCAGAATTACGATAGAGGTTGAACAGTTCCTCAAATGTCTTGCTCACTTTCGCTGTGAGTGCGGTTGTATCCTCTACTGGGTGGCACATTAATATCGATATCTCTTGTATCGAGACGTTCACGCCATGCAACTTTAACCTAGGATCTAAACAAGTAGCAACAGCAAAAATAACAGGCAGTTCACTCCAATATTTATTAAACTTTTTATCCATCACTTTTACTATTTCTTCAAAGGGTCCTATATATCTCCATTTTGTTAACATTGTAGCCATCTTGAGAATTTCTATTACAGCGAGAGGAGAGGTGGGATAGTACGTACCAGACAATAAATTGGTAGACGTGTAAAATACCTCCAAAAATTCAGCTAGGTATGTGGCCATCTGCCATTCCTCTTGAGTTGGCAAGCCGGCTGGGAACTGGGTTAGTAGAAAATGCGTATAGACTTCTCTGTATGCCAGAATGTGTAAAAGCATATGGTATGTAGAGTTCCACCTGTGGACCACATCTGTAACTGCTCTCCTGCGAGGCATATTATATTCAACACACAACGTTTTAAATTGTTGTGTTCTCGGACTCGAACTATTAACATACGCTGTCATACCCCTCATTTTGACAAGAATATCTCCTGCAGCAGCTAAACCATCTTGAACAATTAAATTAATTATATGACAAACACAACGAACATGAAATAATTTACCAGAAAGTACAGGTTTGAGGCTCTCCTGTAAAGCATCAACAGCAGCTGTATTGTTAGAAGCATTATCAAAACTAATACTCATAATCTTATCCTTTAATTTAAACGTGGTACATGCTTTTAATATAATAGTAGCAATGTTCATTCCATCATGCGGATAAGGAAAGAGCTCGAAAGCGATGATTCTCTTGTGCATAATCCAATCTGCATCAATCCAATGGGCGGTCACACAAGTATAACTAACAAAAGTAAACGGAGATTGCCAAATATCAGAAGTAAGACTAACTTTACCGTCAAATTTATCGAAATAATCGATCAGGCGTGCTTTAGCAGCATTATACTGTCGGAGTGCATCGGATCTAGTTGTGTTTCTATGAACCTTTTTGTACAAAGGTTGAACGTATGTGTTCATATATCTAGAGTGCTTAGCATTATCGGCAAAAGAAAAGGCTTGTTCATCGTGAATAACAAATTCAGCGAGACCGTCTCTTTGCTCTCGCTGATTATAAACAAATAACTTACCGTCAAAAGATAACTGCGTTTGGGTAGGTTCGACGTGGCCTTGTCGAGGTGCACACTGAGGGTAATGCCTGTTAAGATGTCCATTACCACTACCAGACGAAAATAATTTAGCACAGTACTTACATCGAGCTTTTCGGATGCCGTCCACCGTAACTACATCAAAATGATTCCAACACTCGGCTTTCTTTTTTTTCCCCTTTTGGACTTCTGGCTCATTACCGGAGGCATTGCTCGGCCCTTCTTCATCATGACCAGGCATAGGGTTAAGATTATGCCACGGAGTAGTAGCTTCGCCAACCGAGCTGCGTCCTTGACTATAATGCGGGGGGTCTTGATCAGGCGTGTATTCAAAATCTGGAATGTTTTGATTGAACTCCCAATTGGCTTGGGTATCTATCATACAGCCTGTACTCATTCGTCCAGGAACGAATGGTTGTGGTGGTGCTTGGATTGGTGTTTGTGATGGCCGTGGTGCTGGCGCTCGTGCTGGTGGTGGTGGTGTTTGTGATGATGATGATGTTTTTCGTGATGATGATCAACGCTTCAATTTCTTCAATAATCCAGCCATATTTGACGCTAAATAAAATTAGTAAGAGTAACTAAATACACAAGTATAAGAGCAGTAATTAGTAATTAGAAATAACAATTAAAAGAATTAAAGAGTAACAAATGAATCACTGAGGGTAATTCGAAATTGGAGAGAGTTAGTAATTAAAAAAAAATTAGTAATAGTAATTGATAAATATAAAAATTCACTAATTACTAATTACTAGACAAAAGAATTAGAGAGTAACAAATTAATAAGAGGAGTGGTTAGTAGATAAAATTTAGCAAAAGTAGTAATTAGTAAACGAGAGTAATAATATGCAAGAGTACTAACTAGTAAATAAGAGTAGCAAAGCTTGTAGAAATGTAGAATGTTTATATAAGAGAGAGTAAGAAGATTGGTGTGAAAAATTAGAGAGAAATGGTGTGAATTTATAGATTTTTGAAACTTCACAAAAGACCAAAATACCCTTAAAAACTATCCGTTTATAGTTGTTGGGGAGGGTAAGAGTGTAAAAACCTTAAAAGAGTTGAAAAAATAAACTTGGACCAAAATACCCCCCAAAGTAGCCGTTATTTTGCTGTTGGAGGGGTAAAAGTGGAATTTAGGGGGGAAAGGGGGGGGGGAAATTAGATTTCAAAAGTGAAGAGGAGGGCCAGAACCAGCCCGGGCCGGGCCAACCCGGGCCAAAACCGGGCTTTTTCCGGGCCGTTCTTCGGGCCGGGCCAAACCCGGGCTTTTTTCAGAAAAATTCAGGCTTGGCCCAGGCCCAGGCCCTAAGCCCAAAATGGCCCCGCCAGCACTGTTCATGTATGGGCCGGGCCAAGCCCGGGCCAGAAGGGGCCTGGCCGGGCTGGGCCGAAGGTCGCCCAGCCCATTTGACAACTCTACAGACCACGTCCCACTTTGGCTGAAGGATGAGGTATGAATGTCAGATTAGAGAGCTTTTGTCGTGGTCACATCTCAACTTAACGACCGACTCCGACCACCATGTTTGCATTATATATATATATAAAGAATTGAAACCTTCGCTTAAAATTGCGACACATCGAATTTTTAAAGCTCTATAATTACGCCACATCAGATTTTTGGAACTCATTATTACTTGCCACGTAGGATTTAACTTTCATCCCTAAAGTTTCTTCCTCAAATTGCCGTCGATATGCTCTCCTTGCTTAGAGTTCTGCTCTTCCTCGAATTGCCGTCAATCTGCTCTCCTCAAATTGCTGGCAATTTGCTCTTCCTCAAACATAGAGAAGAGAAGGCTCCCAGATTTTGGTTTGAATCAATTTTAATCAAAGAGAGAAGACTCTAAGCAGGTAATCCCTCTCCTTTAATCAATTGCATGCGTGGATTGATCGTGACACTGTATTATGTGAAACCCGGAAAAACAAAACTCTTGAGAATGCTCCCAGATTTTGGTTTGGGAGGCTCTAACCGGTAACCCCTCTCCTTTAATAAAAAAATACACTTGCATGCATGGATTGATATCCAATAGAGGATCCTCCGCCCAATGCATTCTTAATTGTTGTCCCGTTCCATATAATACTGCCTTCTTTACAACAATTTTGGATGATTTGCTTATCTATTTGGACGCCTTATAAAAGTCTGCAACAATTAGTGTGAAGGAAGTAACTTTATTTTTTATTTCGTTGTAATTTTGGATGCAACCAAATGTTTTGCTTGTTCTATCATGATCTTTTCACATAAAAAAGGTACTTTGAGGAACGCCTGAAAAATGTATATCTTTGATTCAGCCTATTTTCAAGCTTTTTGGTATTTGTTGTGACGTGGAGTATTTGATTCTTACTTAGTGTCTTAAATTGTATATCAATATAAGCAAATGAAGGTGAAGTCCATTTGCAGCCACTTTTAACATAAGAAAAATGAAGGTGTTATATAAGTTAGTCATTTGTGCTAATTTGATTTGTATATCAATGAGTAGTTAATTTGATTCAGCCTATTTTCAAGCTTTCTAACAGGATGGAACATTTGGCTCCAGTGGCTTAGCTAGACTATCAGTTGATTCATAGTACCAACAATGAAGGTGAATTCCATTTGTAGCCACTTTTAACATAGGAAAAATGAAGGTGCTAGATATGTTAGTATCTGTGCTAATTTGATTTGTATATCAATGAGTAGTTAATTCGATTCAGCCTATTTTCAAGCTTTTTAATAGGATGGAAGTTCATAGATAAGCAAATGAAGGTGAAGTCCATTTGCAGCCACTTTTAACATAGAAAAAATGAAGGTGCTAGATAAGTTAGTCTTCTGTGCTAATTTGATTTGTTTATCGCACTGGCTAAGTGGTGGCATTTGCACTTCACAAACACCAAGGGGGTGCCTGAGCAAGATTTTTATTTATGGTGATACCAAGAGAGGACCACCACCACTGAGCATTGAGCAAAGGTACTGCAGCTTTGATGCCTAAACTATGTTTCTTGAAACATAGTTTAGGCATGGCCAAATATAATTTAAGACACTAAGTTGACCTTGATTATCCTCAGCCTGCCAAGTTCTGCTTGACTTTGATTATCAACTTGCTTTTGTTCGAGCTAGAGAAGGATCCTATTTAACAGAGAAGTCTCACAGATTTTGGGTTGAATCAACTTTAAGCATAGAGAAAAGTCTCTAACAGGTAACCTCTCTCCTTTAATCAATGCATGGATTGGTCGTGACACTCTTCCTGAACCACACCTTTGTTAGTCTTTATACCAGGAAAATTGAAGGTCCATGCTTTATTCAATTATAAGTAGAATGTTCGACGACAATTGCGGCACTAAAAACTGTTTGGAAGCAACCAAGACCAATGAAAGAAAATCAAAATTCAAAATAGAAAGGCAACTTACAGAATCTTTCTCAGAAAATAGATGAATAACTTACAAAACCAAAGTATAAATACAAAAATAGTTGCTGTTATTTTCTTTCTAAAGCCCAGTTGATGAAATAGGTCTACCAATATAAATCAGTTCCAAAGAAAATGATTGATTGAAGGAGGACTAAATTGACAGTGTATCTAGATGGACTAAATTGTAGTACATCAGCATCTCTGGGATCTGCTAGCTTTGAAATTTGGGAGTGCCTGAGCAAGATTTTTATTTATGGTGATACCAAGAGAGGCACCACCACTGAGCACTGAGCACTGAGCACTGAGCAAAGTACTGCAGCTTTGATGCCTAAACTATGTTTCTTGAAACATAGTTGACCGTGTATCCAAAGAAAATGATTAATTGAATGAGGACTAAATTGAATGTGTATCTAGATGGACTAAATTGTTGTGCATCAGTATCTCTGGGGATCTGGTAGCTTTGAACTTTGGAGGTGCTTGAGATAACAAAACTCTGATTGAAAAGAAGTACAAACCTTTGGAAAACACTTGCCACTTTGCCAGATTAATACAGGCGGTGTTAGTGGCTTTGCTCTACCCTTTTCAACCATGTACCAGTTAGTCTCCACTTACCCTGAGAACATGTCACCACCTGTGTATAGCACGCCAGTGATTAGATCTCAATTCTGTCTGAGTATTCATTGTTTTCCTATTTGGCACAGCACAGGCTTATCCCACTTTGAGTATTTGGTAAGCACTAGCAGCTTGGTGGCTTTTTGTAACATATGTGCACTTATAAATTTGTTTCACTATAGATAAGGACGTGGCTTACCTTTCCGTTAGTCAGTGACTTAATTTTATGTTTCTTTGGCTGAAATCTTCTGATAAGATGCCAATAGCTTTTAAGTTTCTCTGTTACTTTGGCTGGGTGTATGAGTTACATTTGATTCACATGCTCTCGAGTTTACCATTCTCTCCAAATTTATGATTCACATGCCCCTTTTCAACTATCCAAAATTATTGGTGGCATTTGTGGAATTGAGCTCCTTGATGACCGGTGCCGACAGTGCTTTTATAAGCAGCTGTTGCTGAGGTTGTACTATGCATTTTGTTCCTTATGATTACTAACGCTTCATTATTTCAAAGTTGTGCTCCACGTTTAGGTCAATGAGTTTTGATGTTATGTCTAATTGTAAACAACTTCTTTTTGTTTCCATAGAGCCTTTTGAGTTCCCAAAAACTGCATATATTAGATGGCGACGATGACATTGTATATAGATGTACATGAAATGGTGTTCTAGGGTCGGTGTATACGAGACAAAGTTTATTATGGTCGTCGTAATATTGATTGATACCGAGGTAACCATAGTTAGGATATGCAATGGCTGGGATGGCAATAGTGATGCTTGGATGGTGGTAGTGATAGTTTTATCAAAAACATGGTAGTAGTGGTTGTACATATCGAAGTAGTATGAATCTTTGTGTTTAAAATCATATTCTTTATTTGGATAATTGTACATGTAAAAATAAGTTTTTGCCACTTTAGCTCTAATAATCACCTGTTTTGTTGCAACAGATTTCCGCCAACTCAAACACAATGGGGAAGGATTACCATTCAATTTCTGATCTAAAAACTGGGGCTGGAGATAACTGGACCATAAAGGTCAGAATTGCTCAAATGTGGGATGGAGAAAATCCAAACTTACACAATGAAATCATAAATTCCAATATGATACTGGTTGACGAGAAGGTATGCTTATTACTTAGGAATTAAATAAAATTGATTTATGTATCTGCAAATGAAATGATGTTGCTCCTATGGTTTTACAGGCGGACTCAATTCATGCAATAATATGGAAGAACCAAAAAGCTTCTTTTTTGCCAAAAGTTAAAGAAGGAAAGGTATATACAATCTCTAAAGTGAAGATCAACGAATACGTAGACAGAGCAACGTATAGGCCCCTGCCAAACTAGAAACTGTTCATAATTATCTTATTTGGCACAAAGATCGAGTCTCTCCCACAAGATCTTGAGAGCATTCCCAGGCACAAGTTTAACTTCATGGAGTTTAGCAAAATTAATGACCGTGTTGAGACAAAACGTACCTAACCGGTAATATCAACAATTGTATTTTTTGCATTTCTTATAATAACATACTTAATTTCATTTAAGAAATTAATCTATGATTCACGCCGGTTCCATTACAGATGTCATTGGAGTATTAACTAAAGTTTATGACACAGAAGAAATTAGGACAAGTTCTAAAAAGAAGGACATTGTCATAACAAATGAAAGGTTTATCCTTTCATACTCTACATAAATTTAAACAAAGTTATCAATCACTACATATCACTGACTGATATACATTTGCAGGGGAGAAGAAATCACAATCAAAATATGGGGCAACAAAATTTCGGATCTCGACAAAGTCCTTGCCATGCAAACGTCATCAACCGCAGTGCTTATCATCTGTGGCGGAATTATAATGACATATCGAGGTAAACATAGATATCTTTGCAAAATTTTGAAAGCATTGTTCCAACTGTATTTTAATTTTTCTTGCTAGGCCAAGTGCACTTATCTTCCACCAGTGCAACAAAAGATCTATGCAAATACCAACCTCGATGAAGTGCATGAGCTTAAGCATTTAATGGAAAATACACCAGACAAAGACTTTCAAATCGAGCAAGTAGCAGTGCCAAAAAAACCCACCCTTTCTAAAATTAAAATGACAAACAGGTTAACAATCAACCAAGTGTTAAATACCCAATTCAAAGAAGAAGAAGAGGTAAATTTTAGTTTCGTAATCAATATGATTTTAAATTCTCCCTTTCATATGCATTTTATATATGTGCACTGACCTGTACTCTTACTGGTAAAGGTAATAACATGTACCATTGAGGCAAAAATTGTTGCGGTGCTACCAGACAGTGGATGGTTCTATTCTACATGCCCAAAGTGCTTCAAAGGCCTAAAACAAAAACAAAAGCATTCTCCACTGCGGCAATTGTGGTCCAATTTTTTGGTGTTCCAGTTCAACGGTAACGAATGTTCTCAATATAAAGTTATACTATCAAATTGAAGATCAATAGTTTAAATTCCAACCACACTAATATAAATGCTATAATGCAGGTACAAAATCCAAATTCAAGTGAGTGACATAACTGGGACTACTACATTTGTATTGTTCAACAAACAAGCAGAAACGATCCTCCACATTCCCGTCCAGCAATTAATCACCTTGCAAAAGGAGGTATGAATTAAACACAAAGAATAAATTCTTCTTCACAATTATATTTCTAACACAACTAAAGCCCAAGGATATTTTACTAGGTGGGTGCACTCTATGCAATACCAAATCCTTTAAAGAATATTACTGGTAAGACTGGGGTATTTCAGATAAAAATTGTTTGTAAGCGAGTGGACAGAGCTTTCGAAGACTATGCCGTGAACAATTTCTTAGAAGATGAAAATGCAATAAGCAATGTCAAATCAGCCGAAAATGGAGAGGTATGCAAATATTAGCAAAAGTAATTTACACCTTTTTTCCACTACATACTATAATTTAGTGTTTTCAATCAGGAGAGTGAAGAAAATGATGGCGATTCACAAATATCATACACTGAAAAAGTATTGAAGAGACGTATCAAGAACAAACAAGCAAATATTGAAGATGATGCTGATCCAAATGTACTCAACACAAGAACTCTAGAGAAAAATGAAAGGAAGAAAAGAGCTCCAAAGGTAACCTATGACAACACTGAAAAGAGATGCCTCCGAAAGAAGCCTGCATATGTTGACGGAATATGCGACCAATTACAAGATGAAGACAGAGATGTTACACTAACCACACTCAGTGCCAAAAGTGAAAGGAAGAATAGAGCTAGAAAAGTAATTTACGATGATTAGTAGTATCGATTATGAATTAGTCTATAACCAAAATTTGGTGTCAAAGGTGTATTGATATGATTCATATATATTAGGTAGTGGACAAATTCATTCGAAACATTTATTTTAAGATGTTTAAATGCATTACCTCCGTTGTCTTTGGAATTCACTATCTTTCTTTCTCTTTTGAAATTTTGAACGGATATGATTGCCACTAAAATTAAATTGTATCGTGTCCCGTGCATTTGCACATGCACATTAGCTAGTACAATGAATTGGCCTAGCAATGCTAATTCGTCCCAAGGCTTCAATGTGACACATCACCATGGAGCTAAGAATTGGCCTAAGGACAAATTTCAGTTTTAAGGTTGATTCGTCCTAAACTAAGTTCATGGTTTTCTATCAAACTGTCAAACTAATGGCTGATTGACACGTGGTCAGTTTTGGAACGACACATAGCTTGTAAACAAGATGGAGTTTTAAGTGTGCAACGCGTCATCATGGGAAGAAATGTGAAAATTTTGACAAATGATGAATGAAAACTTTGGCAAGAACGTAAAACGAGACCTTATCCGGTCTTCACGTGGTAAAATCAAATTAAATCAGAAAAGCTTAGCATGAGGAGAAAGGTAAAATAGGCATGCTCAGATACGTTGCTGCTCCATATCCGATCGACCTAAAGCTAACAATTGAAAGCCTACTATAAAAGTCATAAATTTCGATCACTTAACCCTCTTCAGTAGAATACAAAAATTAGTCCAAGTTTATGTTAGCATACCTTTTTTATCCTTAGTAAACAAATTTATCTTAGATGCATCATACCACTATTTAACTCTCTTAACCCAAATTATATCTTACCATTGAATTGAATCCTTTGGACTTTCAAAGTGTTATTAGTTTATGAGTTATGAGAATTGATCATTGCAAACATGATGAATGTAAACTGCATATGTTCAATATATTTATGAACTTGGTTTGGTTAGCAGTGTGTAGGAGTAGATTAGGTTAGAGTACCAGTAACTTAAAAGATTCTAAAATATTAGGTCAAAAGTATTATGAGGATATCCTCAAGTATTTATAATTTAAGGCACGTCTTCCAAACTCTAGACCCTTTATTTATTGAAATTGTGTTTACACGTGGTTCTCACGCTCGCGCACTCTAAATGATATAAAATTTCCCCAGGACCCAAGATCATGTGCAACAGGGTTTACATGGCAAAAACACCTCTACTTCAATTCCATTACCTTGTATAAGTTGGTATGCTTTTGCCATGCATCTAATTGTCCTCTGGTTGAAAATTGCCTTACACGGTCGCAGTGAGAGTCGCTAGAGCACACAAGAAAATGCATCCAAGAGAATTTGCATTACTTTGGGAGAATTCAGGACCAGAACAATGATGTGTTCTAGGACTGAAAAATGAATCGCATTCCCCCGGTAGCAGGAGGGCTCTTTCTTGGGATATTCAATATATGATAAGCTTTGCACAGGTCCAGGAACTAATCATACACTAAAAGAACAGAGGGCGGCTTTTAGCGTACGTTCGGCCAAAGTAGAGCACCATGAATTTTTATCAAATCCATGAAAAAGAAAAGGATGAGCCTATATAAGAATTGCTTGGAAAGCTGGAGCGGGAGTATGTATTAGGTCAGGAGTACAAAGCGGGTTAACAAATTTTGTTCCAGGACCCATGCGCAGGCCCCCCCCAAAACCTTGCAAAAGTTCTGAGAAACTGCTGAACAGCCTCGTGCCTACCTCTGGTACTGGGCTCTATATTCCTCGCAAAATAATGGTTCAAAAGGATTAAGGGAGTTAAATGATGGAGGTTAGAGTTGTCAAACGGGTCGGGCGGCCCGCGGCCCAGCCCGACCCGTCTCGAAAAAAGCCCGGCCCGGCCCTTTTATGAACAGGGCTGGCCCGGAGGAATTGAGCTTAGGGCCTGGGCTTGGACCAGGCCAAAAAAATCTGGGGAAAAGCCCGGGCCAGGCCCGGCCCGAAAATAGGTCCGGTTCTGGCCCGGGTCTGGCCCGGTTATCCGGCCCGGTTCCAGCCCCACCTGTTTGAATTTTTTGTTTTTCCCCCCTTTTCCTCCAGCGGATATATTCCCCCAAAATTCCACTTTTACCCCCTCAACAGCAATATAACGGCTAGTTTGGGGGGTATTTTAGTCTAACTTAATTTTTTCAACTCCTTTAAAGGTTTTTACACTCTTACCCTCCCCAACAACTATAAACGGATAGTTTTTAGGGGTATTTTGGTCTTTTGTGAAGTTTCTAAAATCTATAAATTCACACCATTTCTCTCTAATTTTTCACACCAATCTTCTTACTCTCTCTTATCTAAACATTCTATATTTCTACAAGCTTTGCTACTATTTCCCTCTCCAATTACTACTCTTGCTAATTACTACTAGTATTTACTAATTAGTACTCTTGTTTATTAATTACTACTCTTGCTAAATTCTAATTACTAACTACTACTCTTATTAATTTGTTACTCTCTAATTCTTTTGTCTAGTAATTAGTAATTAGTGAATTTTTATTTATTAATTACTATTACTAAATGCTTTTTAATTACTAACTCTCTCCAATTGGATCAGAATTACCCTCAGTGATTAATATTTGTTACTCGTTCATTCTTTTAATTGTTATTTCTTATTACTACTCTTATACTTGTGTATTTAGTTACTCTTACGAATTTTGATTTCCAATCTAGTAAAAAAGTTTAGCGTGAAATATGGCTGGATTATTGAAGAAACTGAGGCGTGGATCATCATCACGAAAAACATCATCATCATCGCAAGCACAAGCGCCAGCGCCACGGCCATCACAAACACCAATCCAAGCACCAACACAACCATTCGTTCCTGGACGAATGAGTACAGGCTGTATGATAGATACCCAAGCCAATTGGGAGTTCAATCAAAACATTCCAGATTTTGAATACACGCCTGATGAAGACCCCCCGCATTATAGTCAAGGACGCAGCTCGGTTGGCGAAGCTACTACTCCGTGGCATAATCTCAACCCTATGCCTGGTCATGATGAAGAAGGGCCGAGCAATGCCTCCGGTAATGAGCCAGAAGTCCAAAAGGGGAAAAAAAAGAAAGCCGAGTGTTGGAATCATTTCGATGTAGTTACGGTGGACGGCATCCGAAAAGCTCGATGTAAGTACTGCGCTAAATTATTTTCGTCTGGTAGTGGTAATGGACATCTTAACAGGCATTACCCTCAGTGTGCACCTCGACAAGGCCACGTCGAACCTACCCAAACGCAGTTATCTTTTGACGGTAAGTTATTTGTTTATAATCAGCGAGAGCAAAGAGACGGTCTCGCTGAATTTGTTATTCACGATGAACAAGCCTTTTCTTTTGCCGATAATCCTAAGCACTCTAGATATATGAACACATACGTTCAACCTTTGTACAAAAAGGTTCATAGAAACACAACTAGATCCGATGCACTCCGACAGTACAATGCTGCTAAAGCACGCCTTATCGATTATTTCGATAAATTTGACGGTAAAGTTAGTCTTACTTCTGATATTTGGCAATCTCCATTTACTTTTGTTAGTTATTCTTGTGTGACCGCTCATTGGATTGATGCAGATTGGGTTATGCACAAGAGAATCATCGCTTTCGAGCTCTTTCCTTTTCCGCATGATGGAATGAACATTGCTACTCTTATATTAAAAGCATGTACCACATTTAAATTAAAGGATAAGATTATGAGTATTAGTTTTGATAATGCTTCTAACAATACAGCTGCTGTTGATGCTTTAAAGGAGAGCCTCAAACCTGTACTTTCTGGTCAATTATTTCATGTTCGTTGTGTTTGTCATATAATTAATTTAATTGTTCAAGATGGTTTAGCTGCTGCAGGAGATATTCTTGTCAAAATGAGGGGTATGACAGCGTATGTTAATAGCTCGAGTCCGAGAACACAACAATTTAAAACGTTGTGTGTTGAATATAATATGCCTCGCAGGAGAGCAGTTACAGATGTGGTCCACAGGTGGAACTCTACATACCATATGCTTTTACACATTCTGGCATACCGAGAAGTCTATACGCATTTTCTACTAACCCAGTTCCCAGCCGGCTTGCCAACTCAAGAGGAATGGCAGATGGCCACATACCTAGCTGAATTTTTAGAGGTATTCTACACGTCTACCAATTTATTGTCTGGTACGTACTATCCCACCTCTCCTCTCGCTGTAATAGAAATTCTCAAGATGGCTACAATGTTAGTTTGATTGAGCCGGCGATGGCACTAAGCCAGTGATGGCGCTCAGCCCATGTCGCAGTTTGATTGAGCCGGCGATGGCATACAGCCCGTCCAGTAGTTTGATTGAGCCGACGACGGCACGAAGCCCGTCCCGCAGTTTGATTGAGCCGGCGATGGCGTTAGCCCGTGCCACAGTTTGGTTGAGCCGGCGACGGCATACAGCCCGTCCCGCAGTTGATTGAGCCAGTAACGGCACGAAGCCCGTCCCGCAATTTGATTGAGCCGGTGATGGTGCTAAGCCCATGCCGCAGTTTGGTTGAGCCGGCGACGGCATACAGCCCGTCCCGCAGTTGATTGAGCTGACGATGGCGCTAAGCCCATGATGGCGCTGCGAAGGGTCCTCGTGTCGGAGGACTACGAGCGGAGCCCCCCCCCCCCCCAAAATAAAGACGGCGATGGCTTTGAGGTTGTGAGCCCATCCCGTGGTGGCGATGACTATAAGGTTGAGAGTCCATCCTGCTGCGAGGGCAGGAGCCCCCCTGTGATTGTGACGGCGATGGCTTTCAGGTTGTGAGCCCATTCCATGGCGGCAATGACTATAAGGTTGAGAGTCCATCCCGCTGCGAGGGCCGGAGCCCCCCTGTGATTGTGACGGCGATGGCTTTCTGGTTGTGAGCCCATCCCGTGGCGGCGATGACTATAAGGTTGAGAGTCCATCCCGCTGCGAGGGCCGGAGCCCCCCCCCCCCCCCCCCGTGATTGTGACGGCGATGGCTTTCAGGTTGTGAGCCCATCCCGTGGCGGCGATGACTATAAGGTTGAGAGTCCATCCCGCTATGAGGGCCAGAGCCCCCCTGTGATTGTGACGGCGATGGCTTTCAAGTTGTGAGCCCATCCCGTAAGCATACAACATGATTGTGGCACACGGGCGCGGTGCCTACAGCACGAGACATTGATTGTGGCACATGGGTACGGCGACGACTGTCGCGAGACCATGCCTGGTGCCGGGGGCACATGTCATGGAAGTGGCGCACGAGCCTGGTGAATTGAGTGGTGCCGAGGGCACCGTAGCTCGGCACCGTAGAGTGACAGAGAGCCCGGGGGCACGGCTGTATCAGCGGTGCGGAGCAAGGGCGCGACGGAGTGAGTGGGCGACGAGGGTCGCGGAGTGACCTCTGGGCGACGGTGGTCGCGGAGTAATTTTCGGGCGACGGGGGTCGCGGAGTTACTTCCGGGCGACAGGGGTCGCGGAATGGCGTCCGGGAGACGAGATTCGCGAAGACGGCGCGCGGACAACGGTCATTGCGGCGACGATATACGGCAACAAAAGGCGACGTGCCATCGCAGTGATGAGTGAGCGTTAGGGACCGTTGTGCATGAATGAGAAGCAAAAAAGGAGCGTCGCTGGCCCCCCGGGACCAGGGTGGCCGACTCCCATTTTTTTTTCAGGGAGGTGGCCGACCCCCCTTCAAGGGGTGTGGCCGACCCCTCTTTAAAAAGGGTGGCCGACCCCCCTTAAGGGAGGTGGCCGACCCCCTCTTTAAGGAGGTGGCCGACCCCCCTTTTAAAGGAGTGACCGACCCCCCTTAGCGGAAGGCAGCCGCGGTTCTTCTTGTAGATTTTCCAAGTGTTGGTGTCGTCGATGTCGTCGCATTGGCGACAGAATAAGTTTAGTCGCACAGAAAGTCAACGAAAACAATGCACGTAACTTGAGCGTGCGTGTATGTTTTAACCGATTTGACAGAGTTGAAAAATTGACCGTTGACTGGGTGACATGTCGACAGCGGTGAAAAGTTGACCGTTGAATAAGTGACATGTCATGCGAAAAATGGGACCTCTGGTGGGCCTTTGGGTGTGACCAAAATAGGTTGGCAGGGGGGGCGTGCGCTGAGGGGCAACCCGAGCGGGCGCCGCACGCATAAACACGTATAAGATGTTGATGTCATTTGGCCGAAAAGTGGTTGACATCGTCTTTGAGTGACGAAGGCGGGCGACAAGGGTCGCAAACGATGTCCGGGCGACGGGCGGGAAGTCCGGGCGACGGGCATAGTGGAGGTGAAGTCCCGGCGACGAGGGTCGCGAAGACGATGTCCGGACGACGGGCATCGCGAAGATGAAGTCCGGGCGACGGGGGTCGCGGAGACGATGTCCGGGCGACGGGGGTCGCGGAGACGATGTCCGGGTGACGAGGGTCGCGGAGACGATGTCCGGGCGACGGGCGTCGTGGAGAGGAAGTCCGGGCGACGGGCGTCGCGAAGAAGAAGTCCAGGCGACGGGCGTCGCTGAGGTGAAGTCCGGGCAACGAGGGTCGCGGAGACGATGTCCGGACGACGGGCATAGGGAAGATGAAGTCCGAGCGACGGGTGTCGCAGAGACGATGTCTGGGCGACGGGGGTCACGGAGATGATGTCCGGGTGACGGGAGTCGCGAAGAGGAAGTTTGGGCGACGGGCGTCGCGAAGAGGAAGTTCGGGCGACGGGCGTCGCGGAGGTGATGTTTAGGCGACAAGGGTCGCGGAGATGATGTCGGGGTGACGAGGGTCGTCGAGACGATGTCCGGGCAACGGGCGTCGCGAAGAGGAAGTCCGGGCGACGGGCGTCGCGGAGGTGAAGTCCGGGGAAAGGGCATCGCTGAGGTGAAGTCCGGGCAACGGGCGCATGTGCGCGGGTAATGCACGGCGGTCAAGGTTGTAAATAATTTTTTTTTGTTGGCCCTAGCTTTGGGGATTTGCGGGAAAAAGGAAAAAAAGAAAGAAGAAAGAAGATGGAGAGGATGGCGCGGCGGCGGCAGGCTGCCGTGGCCGGCCGTGGGGCGGGGGAGAGAAGAGAGGTAGGGTGGGGCTGAGAGGGGTCGGCGGGGTAGCAGGGTAGTCGGCGTAGCAGGGGGGTCGGCCATGGGGGTCGGCCAGCTGTGATGGTGGGAATGGCCGAGTTTGAGAGAAGGGCGAGCGATCGGGGCTGCCGCGCCACCGGCGGGAGACGTCGACGGGCTTACGAGGTCGGGGAAAGGAAGAGAGAGGAGGGGGGTCAGGATAGCCGGGGGGTCGGCGGGGTAGTTGGGTCAGCCAGGTGGGTTTTGGGGAGAAGGGCCGAAGCAGAGAAAAAAAAGACGAAGGGGAAGAGGGGTCGGCGGAGGCCATGGCCTGCCATGGCTCCGTGGGCCACGCGAGGTAGGGGAGAGGAGAGGGAGAGAGCCGAAGGGGAGAGGTGGTCGGCGGGAGGAGTGGCGACGCCGGGAAGGGTCTTCCGGCGGAAGGCGAAGGCCTAGATGGGGAGGTCGAAGGGTCAGCGGCGGCGCGAGGCAGGCGCGGCGCATGGAGGAAGATGGAGAAGAGATTAGGGTTCTGGCATCCGAGTCGGGGTACGGGTCGGTTCGGGTGGGGGTTGACCGTTGGGAACTGAGTGAAAAGAGGGGAAATGGGGCGGGGCAGGCGGGGGTCGAGGCCCTTGCGGGTCGGGTTTTGCCCATCTGGGCTGTCTTTTGATTTTGACTTTGGAAATAAAATTCGCAATGCAATTTTTTCTTTCTTTTGTGTTTTTGTGGAGCCTATAAAAGGAGCATGAGAGGGGATGTAAAATTTTGAGGAAGAATAATTTTCTGGGGAAAGGGAGAGAAAGAGGGAGGTTGGGGCTTTGATGAAAATTTTCGTTGAAAATTTTCTAAGTGTTGAGGAGAGCACTTGAGGGTGAAAAATTTTGTGAAAATTTTTCTAAGTGTAGAATGAGGATGAGGGTGATGACCCTACCGCGAAAAAAAGAAGAAATGTTTCTAAGTGTTGAAGAGTGACAAGGGCGCCGGGTGAAGTCGTGGGGGTGATGACCCGACCGTGAAAAATGAAGAAATTTTTTCTAAGTGTTGAAGAGTGAAGAGCTCCGAGTGAAGTTGCGGGGGTGATGGCCCGACCGCGAAAAATGAAGAAATTTTTCTAAGTGTTGAAGAGAGGGGAGGGTGCCAAGTGAAGTCGCGGGGGTGATGACCCGACCGCGAAAAATGAAGAAATTTTTCTAAGTGTTGAGGAGTGACAAGGGCGCCGAGTGAAGTCGAGGGGGTGATGACCCGACCGCGAAAAATGAAGAAATTTTTCTAAGTGTTGAAGACGGAGAGTGGAGCTCGGTGGTGGTTCGGCATCGACGACCGATTGAGTGACCGAGGCACGGGAGGGTTGGCAAGACGTGTTGCATGCATGCCCGCGAGGTCGCACGGCCTGAGGGGGATGTCGGCTGACAGAGTTGAGTCTTAGTAGCGTGGCTCGAGCCACCCCGTGCACCACGTATCAAGTCGCTGCAATGAGAGGCATGCAGAAGGGGTAGGGAGCTTGGCTTGCTTGGGGTAGGCAAGGGGTGAAGCCCCCAATGAAGTGAAACATAGCACCAAAGGTGGTGCCAGTAGAACAATGTTAGCTTGAAAATTCTCCATGTCTGGAAATGACGGCCTCTTGGATGGCTGGATAGAGGATGTGAGTGGTAGTTCTGGTAGCCATACCTTGCTGAGGCATGGTTGCATAAGTGTGTCAGGCAAAGAATGAACTGCACTGTTGGTAGTCCTCGTAGCCCTCCGCTGCACATGCATGGTGCCTGAGTCTGGAAGATATGCAGACTGCAACACGATGCTCACCTCCCCAGCAGAGTTGCCAAAATGTTGATGCAAAAAGGGGTTCGATGCTACGTGGAGGTGCCACAAAGGATGCAGTCTGAGTCAGCTTCCAGGTAAGCAACGCGGGAGACAGCAAGGAGGGCATAAGGGCTGAGAGCAAGGCTCCCCAGACAGGTCGTGAGGGCTGGCAGTGCCGCGCAGGCAGGGCGACGACAAACAGGGCAGACAGTCGACAGTCCGTGTCAAGGATGCAGTGTCGAGGGTCCGGAGACGGGAGTCCAAGTGTGTTTCTCTCACTAGAATTCTAGAGATAATGTCTTTTTAGAGAGAAAAAGTGAAAAGTCCAAATGAGAGGAAGATCCCTGGAAAAGCTCCAAAGTCCACTATTTATAGGCAAAATGTGCATGTGTCATAAGTTGACATGTGTCACCCCCTGGGAAAGACACATCGCCAGGCGGTTCCAAAGTATTGATTCTCCGTTGGACTGTCGGTCCCCAAGTTTGTGCTGCCCTGCCCTTGCAACATCTCTCTGCCTGTGTGAGGAGACTGATCATGCCGCAGTAGCATGGTCAGAGTAGCCCGTTGCCCCAGCCACCAGTCCAAGCCCCTTACTGAATCCCACTAGGTGAGTCCAGAGACGCGCAGAGTTCCTGACAGCGGTGAGGGTTGCCCCTGTAGCCAACTGCTAGACAGACTAGGCGCGACGCCCTCCAAGGACATGTTCCCGTCCCGGAGTGACCCGTGGGTCATCGCCCTGGTGGTGTCGACGATCAACAGTGACATGAGTGGCCATGGTTGCCGCTTGGTGCTTAAAGTACGTTGCGGTGAAGTCTTTGGTCGGAGCTCCCTGCAAGTGTGATGTTGGTGGCTTCAAGGTTGTGCCGATGATGGCTCCAGGGTTGCGAGCCCATCCTGTTGCGAGGGCCAGAGCCCCGGTGATTGAGCCGGCGATGGCGCTAAGCCTGTGATGGCGCTAAGCCCATGCCGCTGTGAGGGGTCCTCGTGCCGGAGCACTACGAGCGGAGCCCCCGGAATTCCGCACACTCCGGAGAGTGGGTCGAAGCATGTTCCACGTCCATGGTGGGGGCGCAAGGTGTGGTGAATAAGTGTGATGCCCGGAGGCCTGTGACATGATTGTGGCGCATGGGCGCGGCAACAAACGTCGCGGAACAATACTTGGTGCCGGGGCACATGTCATGGAAGTGGCGCATGGGCGCGGCGACGAAGGTCGCGGCGAAGGTGTGCGGGCGACGGGAGTCGCGGAGCTGTCGTGCGGACGCGGGAGATGAAGGTCGCGGAGATGGCGCGCGAGCGACGAGAGTCGCGGAGTTGGAGCCCGGGCGACGAGAGTTGCGGAGTTGGAGCGCGGATGCGAGCGACGAAGGTCGCTGCGACTACGGCGCGCGACCATGGGCGACGGACGTCGGTCATCAAGGTAGGTGGCCGACCCCCTTTGAGTGGCCGACCCCCTCGGGGGGGGAAGGCATACCAAGGTTGCTTCTCAACGGGAAAAGCACGTGACTTGATTATGTGACACTTTGACCGGCCTGTGAGCGTTGAATAACTGACCGTCGACTGGGTGATATGTCGTGTAAAGTGGGTCCCCTAGCGGGCCCTGCTGGTCTGACCAGAATAGGGTATGAACAACATCTAGTAAAAGTGAAGGAACTTCTAATTCGGCAGGTTCGTCTACTTTTTCCTCTTTTAATGAGATTGGTGTATATTCAAATACTGATCATTATGGTGATTTATCAATGCAAGAACAGGTTAATTTTAATTTGTTAAATTTTTGGAAACAAAATCAAAACTTGTATAAAACTTTATCTCAAATTGCACGGGATGTACTGCCAGTTCAAGCCTCTACGGTTGCTTCATAGTCGGCATTTTCAGCGAGCGGGAGGGTCTTGGATGACAGGAGGAGTCATCTTAACCCCGAGTCGCTCGAGCTATGTGTATGTTGGAAAGATTATCTTGATGCGAAATACCGCGAGCAAGATAAACCGATTGATGATAGAAAGAGCAGTGACTCGGATGTTGAAGTACTTCTGAATGATTAGGTAATTTCTTTTTATTTTCCTTCTCTTAAGTTTTAAGAATAAAATTTCTCACAAAATATATTTTTTTCATATATATATATATATATATATAATAAGTTTTTACAAGCAAGATAGATATTTTTCCGTATATATAAAAAAAAATAGGTAACTTCGCCTGTTTGTTTCCAAGCAGCCGGTCCCAAGTCCGGATAAAAGGAGGGCCTATAAACACATTTATCTTCAATGTATATGATTTATAATGAAATAAAAGGATAAAGATCAGGTTCGTTAAATTATGAATATTGGACATGCCTAGAGTACAATTTGCTTAAACAATAACAACAAATTATCATAATTAAAACCATTACCTTGAAAAACAAGAAAATGCCAAAAACAAATAAAAAAATTATTTGGGCCCGGGCACGGCCCAAGCCCGACCCTAAATGTTGGGCCTAGGGCCTAGGGCCTTGGCTTGGACCGGGCCCAGATATCCCAAGAACCAGGCCCGGCCCGGTTGGCAGCCCCCTTGGCCCGACCCGATTTGCTGGAGGCCCGATGGGCTTGAGCTGGGCCGGCCCAAGCCTAGCCCATTTGACACCTCTAGTGGTCTGGCCTATAACTAGTGTAAATCAGGGGGTATAAGGCTTTTAAATACACAGTACTTGCAATAGTTCAAAAGCAAAGCGGAAGCCATAGATCAAGTACCATGTCTTTCCCCAATTGTTTTTTTTTTCTATATCCAACACCCCAAACTTTTTTGTGGAATAAGAAAAATTCAGCTTCACAATTTCGAGCGCTATCTGACGCTATATCTTCAATCCAATTAATTCTTATAACCTTAAAGATACATCTATGAATTTAAGCATCTCGCTTGGGCATTGGAGGAGTACCAGTTTTTGCACAATTACCATAACCTTTTTTTTTTTAGAATGATCAAAAATATATATCATCAGAAGATAGACGAAACTAACATCCTAGCATAATGGATCTGGGAGACCCATAAGTGCCCCATAAGTGAATGAGGTCCGTTTAGAGCTGTTTTTAAAACTTCAACATTCTAGGGATGATATCTACAATTTAGAGTTCATAAAACATAAAGAGAATTATGGTTTTAAATTAAGGGACATCTATATTGTTATCAAGGGAGGACACCCTTATGAAACTCTTTTTTGAACATCCGATTGTATCCTTACTTTCACTTTTTGAAACTATTCTACCGCTCTCCAAAAAAAAAAAATTTACCAATGATCATTAAAGTAAATAAAATTTTAAACCTACCTCCTAATGCTCTCCTACTTTCTAGCGTCATTACCCATCTCTCTCCCCATCCATATGTATTTACCTGTAACTTCTTTTCTCTTGATTTTTTTCTTTTGCCGTATCTATTTTTACCTCTCTCTATGTGGAGTAGACCTTTAATTTGCAATATTTTCTATTGTGATTCTCTAATGTTACCTCTACCAAACAAAATTATAATTTGTGTTTGTACAGGCATTGCCTATGTCTTAAACCATAGTACGTATAATCGGTTATTCGAAAAAAAACATGGTGAGAGGAGGGTACTCAAAAACTTCATGAAAAGGCATCGGAGAACAACCCTATTTTTGGTGGTCAACTATAGGTAAGGAAATTTTGTTGGTTATGTTTAGTTTGTTCCAATGATTTGAGGAGGACAGAAAAGAACCCTGGTTTTGATTTAGAACTTTTGAAACCTAATTTTGTGATTTATGCGTTATAGCTTGTAACTAAACCTGACTGGGGAGTGTCTCTGTTGATAAAATGCAATGCAGGAACGTGCAAGGATGTGATCGATCCAAGTATTTCCTTAACGCCATTCCCAAATAAACAGTTTAATTTTGGTCTAAAGTGCCCATTGACTTCTTTCAAACAATAATGAGACCGTGGGGTCTTCTTTTACCCAAAGCTTTAGTCTACGTACTTTGGAGGTTTGACAAGTATTGTACTGCTTGCCTATTAATCATTTCATTAATAGGCAAGCAGTACAAGGTAAAAATCTTACTAATCATTTCACGAGGTGACATGGCACTTTACTGGTTCTTCTCAGCCATTATTGGCCGAATTGGCCAGCAACTTTTTTGTTGTAAACAGGGAGATAAGGTGATCAGTTTAGGAACTTGGTTTTCAGCTAGCTATGTTACTAGTGCTAGCTAATTTAGTTAGAGGTATTTCAATACTTTTAGTGAATTTTTAGATTCGAGTTCCATTATTTAGTTTTTTCTTTCAAACACTATACGGCTACTCTAACATTGTGTAGTTTATTTGGATTGGATTTACAGTGTGATGCTCCAAATTCTTGTATCAAGAAATTTTATCTGTTATTTGTGACTAGTTTTGCTAAATGATGATGGCACGGGCCTGGGCTGTTACAACTTCTCTCTATTGCTTGCGTATCACAAGCTCACAATCAATATCCATTTTGGTTGGTCCAGTGCAATCCAGTTCAATCTAGTCTAGTTAGTCAATTTTTACGGGTTTTATTGTATTGTCATTTATCTTTTAGTCCAGTCCAATCTGATTTAGTCGAGTCCAGTCCATTCTATTTTCGACCAGCTTAACCCAAACTAACGTCTGGTAAAAGTTTTTTTTTCCCAATAAATTGGTTTCTACGCCTATTAATAGTTAATCCATGTGTGGCATGTTTATTTTTCCTTCTAAAACAAGAGCTTTAAACTAAATTCATAAGGAAAAGTACATCAGTCAGTACAACTTGCGATTAGACTGTACCTGTCGGTAAAGGGGTATTTAAGTCTTTTAATATTTCTTTGGTGGCGACTAGATTGCATCCCAATCTTTTCGTAGATCCCATGACCTCTATATATATATAAACAACTCCCACGTGACCCCTAAACATAGAGAAATTTGCAGCTAATATTCTGTGAGGTTTGTTATTATTCTAATAATAATAATACTATCTTTTGATCCCTTCTCCCACACACACACACACACACACACACACACACACACACACACACATATATATATATATATATATATATATTGTACAAAGCTGACTAAAGAAAGGACCACACCGGGAGGGACCTTAATTAATTGAAGAAACAAGTAATGTTCCCGCAGAGATTGACAAAAATGTCATCGACTGAGGGGAACCAGACACTGTGAATGAAACTTGTGACGAGGACCCTCCCAACACAGAATCTAGCAAACTTGCGTCAGAGTTGTTCAGCGTAGTGAACATCTATCTGTGAGCCATCACACTGAACGCCTGAACCCCGGGAGTGCAAATGATAGAAGAAAGCTGGACAGGAGTTGTAACTGGGAGTCAATGACAAGAGCAAATCAGAGAACTGATGTTAAAAATGATAAATTTTTGAAAAGTTACATGTACACATATGATGCATGACAAGGATGCTTACGTAAAAGATGAAACAGCACCAGATCATGGCTTGTAACGATTCCTTAGGATTGAAGAGGATGAATAAACTTGGGCGGATCATTAGTTGTGGTAGCTGACAAAGTCGACTTAAAGGATAAGGCATGAGCAATTGAAGAATCTCCATGAAGACCAGTGACACCTCCCTTCATCTTGTCTTTGTAAGACTGGTCCCTTCTGAACTTCTTGAGTCCATAGTATCATGTTTGATATGGGTAAAAGATACTATCCGTAAGATAGTAACACGTGTCACCATCTGATGACATCCAAACCTGTCAAACCATCCATGAATAAATGGGAAGTTGAGACTATCCATCTTCCCCGCTATTTACACCATCCATTATGGTAGTAACCTCCAATTGTCCATTAATATTGGTAACCTCCCATTATTCTGATAACTCCCCAATTAGGAGGGAATTAACTAACCACTAATGGGAGACCCTATAAAAGGAAAATGTGGGAAAGAAGAAAGGTAAGTGACTTGTAAGAGTTCATACTAATCGATCTTGAGTTTATTCTAACTTAAGCATCGGAGATTTCCCGCCGGAAATCTTTCCGGCGAGTAACCGGTGTTGTTTTTGCTGTGCAGGCCTATTCACGAACGAATTCTGGGTTCCATCCACAACATTTTGGCGCCATCCGTGGGACCGAAATTCATGAATAGACCATGTCTCAAACTCCCACACCACCAGCTCAACAAGGTGGGGCAACTCCACCAATTTTACCCTTGCCACCAATTCGTGATCCACTTCGTGGGGGAGCTGCATCTCCATCCTCTAGTCGCGGCAAAAAGGTCACAACCGCCGCTACTACCATAGCACAAACCACCACAGTTGCAGCACCTGTAATTCCTGCAGTAATGTCGGATGCCGCCACGACAGCATCAATACCCGTAACGGTAATTCCACCCGCTGCGACAATCGCTCCTCCTTTCGTAAACAATGTCCTTCCTCCTCTTCAAACTATCAACGTATCCGCACCTCCCACAACATTACCAGTCATGAGCAACCAAGCTGACTTGATGGCCGTTCTCCAGGCTATGCAACAGTCCATCGAACGGTTACAAGCAGCTGTTAACAATCCACCTCCGCGACCACAATCAGAACCTCTCCAACCTCCAAACGAGCAACATGTAACTGATACGCGGAAGCAGCCAATTAAACACCGATTGGATTTCCATGAGGAACCAGGAACCTTAAAGACTCCGGAGCGAATACAAGTAGAAGATGGACAATCCGATGATGAACGGCGCAACCCGAGGTCCAGGAGACAAGAGGAAAGTTCTTATGAAGCTTATTCTACCAAGAGGGACTCTTATTATAACCCTGGTGAACATCGTGCCGAACGATACACCAACGCCCCAGTCATTGTTGGACGACCATTCACAGAAGAGGTTGATTACTTTCCTACGCCACAGAACTTCAAGATGCCTCCCTGTGAATCATACGATGGCACTGGAGACCCAATGGAGCACTTAGCTCGTTTCACTTCTGGTATGAATCTACACTTAGTCCCTGACCAAATTATGTGCCGAGCATTCCTAGTAACCCTGAAAGGAGCTGCGCACGTATGGTTTCAACACCTCGCACCCCACTCTATCTCCTGTTGGGCCCAGTTGGCAGAATCTTTTTGCAGCAATTTCTTAACAAGTCAGATACAAAGGAAAAACTCTTCGGCTCTTTTTCGTATCATTCAAGGACCCAAGGAGTCCTTAAAATCCTACTACGCTCGCTTCAACTCTAAAAAACTCCTCATCGACCACTTAGATCCAGGAGTAACATTTGCAGCCATGGCCAGAGGAGTTAGACCAGGAACGCCCTTGCGATTCTCTCTAAACAAGCGCCCCCCAGAGAACATGGCGGACCTCTTGGACAGGGTGGAAAAGTACTTACGCTCTGAAGAAGATTCGACGACTTCACAGTACGAAGACACACATACAGGGCAAAAGAGGCGAGATCGCTCTGAAGGGAAAGTTACAGATGACCCCAAACGATCACGTACAATGCTCCCTAAGTCATTTAGCCCTCTCAATGCATCTCGTGGACACATCCTAAATCAGATCAAGGGACAAAGCATCCTCAGGTGGCCGAAACCCATGCGAGGTCCAGTCGAGAAGAGAGATTCTCAATTGTATTGTCATTTTCATAAGGATCACGGTCATACAACAGATGAGTGCAAAGTGCTCCAGTGTGAAATTGAGAATCTCATAGCCAAAGGGCACCTCAAGCAATTTATCAAGACCAATGATCGACAACAAAGTGGAAAGAGAGGAAACCAGCAGAGAACGGAAGAGGCGCCTATGAAGGACCCCCAGTAATAAACACCATCTCGGGAGGTCCTAGTGTCGGTGGGTTGACTAGCTCTTCACGAAAGGCCTATGCTAGACAAGTCAATCTTACCCAAGGACCGACCAAGCGAACGAAAGTGTCCACCTCTCTAGCTCTAGAGTTCGACAATGCAGATCTCGACGGAGTAAGCCTTCCACATGATGATGCCCTTGTCATCACTTTGCATATAGACGCTTTCCAAGTCAAACGCATCTTGGTCGACACAGGAAGCTTGGCCGACATCATTTTCGAAGATGCATTCAATCAGATGGGGATCTCTACTGATAGAGTAAAACCAATTGCTTCCTCTTTGTATGGCTTCACGGGGGCCTCCGCACTGGTGAAAGGAATCATCCCCCTCACAGTCATCGCAGGGGAAGCGCCTCGTCAGGCGGTTCACACACTCGATTTCCTTATTGTCAGTGTCAAATCGTCGTATAACGGGATTTTGGGACAAACGGGCCTCAACAAGCTACAAGCAGTAGCTTCAACCTATCATCTCATCATGAAATTCCCTACGTCAACAGGGGTTGGCCTCGTAAAAGGAGATCAGATCTTGGCCCGAAGGTGTTACGTGGTGTCATGCAAAACCGAGGAAGCACTCTCCATTGATGATCAGCGAGACGAGAAAACGTTAAGATGTGCGGAGCCTGTAGAAGCTCTCGTTTCTATACCAATCATAGAAGGGGATGAGGAGAGACAAGTAAGAATTGGTTCAATGCTAGAGCCGACCGTTAGAGACCAGTTAGTCTCCTTCTTTCGATCCAACATGGATAGCTTCACGTGGAGTGCAGCAGACATGCCAGGCATCGATCCGTCGGTGATCACACACCAGCTCTCTGTTAATCCCATGTTCAAACCTGTCAAGCAGAAGAAGCGCCCTTTCGCACCAGAGCGACAAATGATAATCAAAAAGGAAGTCGATAAACTTCTGGACGCTAATTTCATCAAGGAAATTGACTACCCCAAGTGGGTAGCCAATGTTGTTATGGTACCGAAAGCGGGGACAAACAAGTGGAGAATTTGCATTGATTACACGGATCTGAATAGAGCATGCCCCAAAGATAGCTACCCGTTGCCACGCATCGATACGTTAATCGACGCTACGTCTGGTCATCAACTACTTAGTTTCATGGATGCATTCTCCGGTTATAACCAGATCCACATGCATGAAGACGACGTAGCCAAGACAGCTTTTATCACGGACCAAGGCTTATTTTGTTACAAGGTCATGCCTTTTGGGCTAAAGAATGCCGGCGCTACCTACCAAAGGCTAGTCGACAAGATATTCAAATTCCTCTTAGGGAAGAGCATGGAAGTCTACGTTGACGATATGCTCGTCAAAAGCCTCCGAGCAGAAGATCATATCACTGATCTCCAACAATGTTTCAGTCTCCTCCATGAATTTCGCATGCGCCTCAACCCTACCAAGTGCGCTTTTGGAGTATCATCTAGTAAATTCCTTGGGTTTATGATCTCGAAAGGGGGATCGAAGCTAACCCCGAAAAGATCAAAGCCATTCAAGAAATGGTTGCTCCTAGACGCATCAAGGAAATACAAATCCTGACAGGGTGAATTGCTGCCCTCGGCAGATTCCTCTCTAAGTCAGCTGAGCACTGTTTACCATTCTTCAAAGCATTAAAGAACATCAAAAATTTTGAATGGACGAATGAGTGTCAGACTTCCTTCGACAAGCTAAAAGAATACCTTACGTCACCACCTCTTTTCTCCAAACCCATCCCGGGAGAAGATCTTTTTCTTTACTTGGCCGTTTCGGAGTCTGCCGTCAGCGCAGTTCTAATTCGAGAGCAGGATGGACGACAGCTCCCCATCTATTATGTGAGCAAAGTTCTTCAGGGAGCCGAACAGAGATATTCGAATACGGAGAAATTGGTATTCGCTTTGCTAATTGCCACAAGGAACCTCCGACCATATTTCCAGTCACACACGATAATCGTGCTCACTGACAAGCCCCTTAGACGAATATTGCATAGGCCCGACCTTTTAGGTCGCCTCGTTCCCTGGTCGATAGAACTAGGTGAATTTGACATCCGTTATAAACCGCGACCTTCAGTCAAAGGGCAAGCTCTGGCAGACTTCATTGTTGAATGCACCTTCCCCATTGAAGACAAAGAGCCACTCCTCCCCGCCCAACCTGAATTATTCACTTGGACACTCTTTGTGGATGGGTCGTCGAACACAAATGGAAGGGGTGCAGGGTTAATCCTCAATGGACCAGATGGCCTAGCTATAGAATACGCTCTTCACTTTGACTTCCAAGCTTCAAACAATGAAGCCGAATACGAAGCACTGGTAGCAGGTCTTCATCTTGCTCGAGCCATGCGCACAGCATCCCTCCATGCTTTCAGTGACTCAGCACTGGTTGTGAAGCAGATGTCGGGAGAGTACGAAGCAAAAGATCCAAAAATGGCCAGTTACCTGCATAAGGCACGAGAGGTAGCCAACACATTCACTCTCTTCAAGATCACACAGATCCGTAAAGAAGACAATACTTCTGCAGATGCACTCTCAAGGTTGGCCTCTCTTGACCCATCAGGTTTTGGCCGCACCATCCACCTCAAACTTTTGCATGAACCAAGCATTGCGACAAAGGAAGTTTTGCAGACCGAACACGAGCCGTCATGGATTGATCCCATCAAGGCCTACCTTCACGATGGCACATTGCCTGCCGACCGAAAGCAAGCCAAGAGTATCACCCTCCGCTCAGCTCGGTATGCTATTATAGAAGATGTGTTATACAAGCGTTCCTTTACACTTCCCTACCTCCGTTGCCTCACCCCATTAGAGGCCGACTATGCTCTACGGGAAGTCCATGAAGGTATTTGCGGACAACACTTGGGAGGACGAGCATTAGAGCACAAGGTTCTTCGACACGAATATTATTGGCCGACAATGCATCGTGACGCTTTGGACTACACTAAAAAATGCGATGCTTGCCAACGCTTCTCTTCAATCCCCAGGCAATCACCAAGCCTTTTAACATCTCTGAGTAGTTCCATACCTTTCGCCATGTGGGGAATGGACATCATGGTCCTTTCCCCCCAGCCACAGCTCAGCGTCGCTTTATAATTGTGGCGATTGATTATTTCACCAAGTGGGCGGAAGCCGAAGCCTTGGCCACAATTACAGAAAAGAAGTGTGAAGACTTCTTCTGGCGTGCTATCGTATGTCGCTTTGGAATTCCACGGGTACTCGTCACAGATAATGGAAAGCAATTCGACAACCCAACCTTTTGGACTTTTTGTACTAATTTAGCGATCGAACAACGCTTCACCTCTGTAGCACACGACCAATGGACAAACCGAAGTTACAAATCGCACGCTTCTCCATGGGATAAAGAAGAAGCTTGATGGAGCAAAAGGCTTATGAGTCGAGGAATTGCCTAAAATCCTTTGGGCATACAATACGATGACAAGAAATCCTACAGGTGAAACTCCATTCAGTCTATCATTTGGGACGGAAGCACTAATCCCAGTGGAAGTAAGGTTACCTTCTCTTCGGCTCACAGCCTATGACTCGATACAGAATGAAGAAGCTCTTCGAGCAAACCTTGATCTCCTTAAAGAACGTCGAGAGCAAGCAGCTATGCGACTCGCGGCGTACTAGCATCGGGTTTCCAAGTTCTATGACCAAAGAGTTCGGCCTCGCACATTTCGAATTGGGGACCTAGTCCTACACCGCATAGAGGCTTCAGCCCCGCGTGAAGCCATTGGAAAGCTAGCCCCAAATTGGGAAGGTCCATATAGGATAGTCAAAAGGGGTGGCCCCGAAGCATACCACTTGGAACACATGGATGGGAAATCAGTCCCTCGGACGTGGAATGCCGCCAACTTACGATGATACTATGCATAAGCAAACCTTGGGGGGGCATATACTCCATCCACCCTGCTTGTTTATGTTCTTGAATGTTTGAACTTATTCCCAGGCTTTTGACAGCCCATGTTCAGTTCCCTCTTTATCGAATGTACTTCATCCTTATTATGAATGGAAACCGATTCGCAACTCGCACAACTCAAGAATGCAAAAGAAAGCCTTGATTGCATTATAAAACCAAAAGTTGGTACAAGTTAGGCTTCAAGGCCATACAAAACAAGTTACTCTAAATGACTAGCAAAGCAAATAAATGCCTAGTCTAATCCTGTCTGAACGCCTAAGTCTAATCTTGTCGTTCAGCAACATTCTCTGGTAGCTCCATTGCAGAGTGCCCCTCAATCGTAGATACTTGCGGCCTTGACATTATCCCAGAGACTGACCTAGAGGCTCCCAGACTGCGACTAACTAAAGGACTGGCCAAGGATCAGGAGCTAGTAGCCCTCTTCCGCTCGGCCTCTTCCTTAAGAGCATCCTCAGCAGCAACCTCGCGAGCAAACTTTTGCTCATAAATGTGCAAATCAAAGTCAGGATGATCCTTCAGAATGTCATTCTTACACTCGTTATAGCCATGGACCAATGCCCTCTTTGAATCACGATATCGCAGTTCAGTAAAAGTCTTGGATTTCTTGTAAAGTTGCACAGCTTGAAGAGCGACTGTAGATTTCTCGGCCTCCAAATGACCAACTCGAGCTACCAGTTCATTGTTCCGAGCAGCTACTTCGGAATTGGACAGCTCCAGCCTTCCAACCTTTCTGCTCAAATCTTTAACTTTCTTCTCGGCTTCCCGACGAAAGTTTTTCTCGATCAGTGTCTTTTTCTTCTCTTCATCCAGCACCTTATCCGCAGCGATCAGCTTCTCGGCGCCAATCTGCACCTGAGCCACCGCCTACAAAACAAACTAGGATTAAAACAGTCAACTTTCAAATGGGGTCAAAGATAGAAATCAACCTGCGACATCAGATGAACCATCTCGTTGGCTGTGTCAGTGGCGCCGTAGCCAGATAGAGTTTTGCGATCCATAAGAATAATCGCATTGCTAGACCAGTCCCATGCTGTACGAGGAGATTTGAAAATAGACTCCTCAATGGATACCCCCCGAGCAGGACGATAAGGAGTATCAGGACGAACAGAGGACGATGTAGCTCTGCTTCCAGCTCTACTTGAAGCCTTCCTTTTCTTAGGAGCTTCCCTAGATTTGTCGACTGGAAACAAGCCGAGGACGTACTCCTCTGTACGCGCCTGACTCGTCTTTTGCTGAGACCCAGAAACCAGCGCGCCAAAATCCAAATCTTGCACCTCTTCCTCTTCAGTGCCATGGATAGATGCAAGTTCATCAGGAATGATGTCCCCAAGGACTCCCTGAGCATCAAACAACGGAGGATCTCCTTGTTCACGCGATGACATGGTCTCTGCACACACGATGACAGTAAGACTACCGTTAAAAGAAAAACAAACATTTAAGTTTTGATAAAAACATTTACCAGGGTCATTTTCACCCTCCTCTTCTTCGACGAAGTCTTGGGGCTCAAGGGAGGAAATGATGCCGCATTCGCGGAGCTGAGCGTTACTCAAAGGGTATCTGGATTCTAAAGGCATGGCTCCCTTAAGCTTCTCAATGTGTTCGAGGTCAGTTACTGACAAGTCTTTTTCTTTTAACGCATTACAATCTTTAGTCACACACTCGGGTAGCCAGACGTTACAGACTTCACTCCGTTGAGACTTGGGCAATTTAGCAAATAGAAATTTCTCCTTCCAATGGTGATTTGACGATGGTGGGTGTGGAAATAAGTTAGCCTCGGCCTTGGGGTGACAACTCAAGAAATACCAACCCACCTGCCTCGTAATTGCACATATAGTAAAAAAACCATCTGAACACCTTAACTCTAGGTCTTAAACCAAGTTTATGGCATTGATAGATGAAGAAACTTAAGAAGCGCCAGGCATGAGGCGACAACTGACCGGGTGCAAGACTATAGGCGTTCAAAACCTTAATAAAGAAAGGATGGAGGGGAACTCGTACACCATTAAGGAACATATCCCAATAGACTCCTATCTCGTCTATAGTCACCATATTTGCCGACTCGCCCTCTGCCGGTAATCTCAGTTTTACACTCGGTGGGATCTCATACCGTTCCCTTAAAAGTTTTAAATCGTAGCTACTATGCTTACTTCTGAGCGTATGCGCGTCAAAAGGTGGAGGAGACCGAGCTCTCTCCGTCAAAACCTCTTTCGGGGGAACTCCCCTCGACTCTTGGAAAGGAATTAAGGGAACACCAACTTCGAAAAACAAGGGATCAAAAGTTTGTTCTACTCTAACATCTTGAGCTTCAAACCCATTCTCCATCTTTGTTTGACATATTTTCAGATCAAAAGAAGAGATCTTAGAAAAAACTAGAAGGAAAAAGTTTGAAGCTTACTTGGAAAAGAAGAAGAATCTTCAAACTCTTTGAAATTCTTCTTTGAATGAAACTTCCAAATCGCCTCTCTCAACACCACCTAAGAAATGAGAAGTTATGGTGAGGGTGAAAAGTTTTACCCCATTATATAGAAGTAACGAACGCATCCAACGGATGAGATCTCATAACGAATAGATCATCCAGAACACGTGGCAAGATCTAATAAAATGACTGGGGGCAAAATTACTTGTTTACCCCACGACGATAACTACAACGTAGCCGAGTAGACGAACTACTTTGATCATAGCCTCTGCCGAGTAGACGAACTACTTTGATCATAGCCTCTGCCGAGCAGACGAGCAACTTTGGTTTTAGCCTCTGCCGAGCAGACGAGCGCATTGGACAACACGCCTCTACTCGGCAAGGCCGAGTAGACGAGCAACTCAACACACCTCTACTCGGCCAGGCCGAGTAGACGAGCAACTCGACACGCCTCTACTCGGCCAGGCCGAGTAGACGAGCACATCGCACGCCTCTACTCGGCCAGGCCGAGTAGACGAGCAACTCGACACGCCTCTACTCGGCCAGGCCGAGTAGACGAGCAACTCAACATGCTTCTACTAGGCTAGGCCGAGTATACGAGCACATCGCATGCCCCTACCCAAGGCCCAGTAGACGAGCCCCTTGTAGGCCTCTACTCGGCCAAGCCGAGGAGACAATCCCTTGAAGAGCCTCTACTTGGTTTAGCCAAATAGACGAACCTTATGAGGTCTTTACTCGGCCATAAAGCACCACGACTCCAAAACCGAAGCCATCCGATATATGTACTATAATTCCACGTTCTTCTTCGAAAAAAGACATGGAATGGGGGGCAAATGATATGGGTAAAAGATACTACCCGTAAGATAGTAACATGTGTCACCATCTGATGACATCCAAACCTGTCAAACCATCCATGAATAAATGGGAAGTTGAGACTATCCATCTTCCCCGCTATTTACACCATCCATTATGGTAGTAACCTCCAATTGTCCATTAATATTGGTAACCTCCCATTATTCTGATAACTCCCCAATTAGGAGGGAATTAACTAACCACTAATGGGAGACCCTATAAAAGGAAAATGTGGGAAAGAAGAAAGGTAAGTGACTTGTAAGAGTTCATACTAATCGATCTTGAGTTTATTCTAACTTAAGCATTGGAGATTTCCTGCCGAAAATCTTTCCGGCGAGTAACCGGTGTTGTTTTTGCTGTGCAGGCCTATTCACGAACGAATTTCGGGTTCCATCCACAACAATGTTCATCCATAGTTCCTGATTTCTCCTCGAGTCACATAGGCTAGCCTTAGGTTTGATTGCTTCAGACTTCCTACTTTTGGCTAGATTGAGGCTTTTCTCCTCGATTATGAGAACGCTTGTGTATTATCAGGGTCTAAGGAGAGACACAGACACAGAAATAAAAAGAGGTAGAGTAACAGAAAAAGAGAGACAGGAGAGCTTACGGCCATTGCCATAGCTTTCCTTCTCTTCATCAAGGCCTCCTAGTCACGGTTGTCCTCATACCATTGGTCTTCTGAACGAGCATCGAATCTGCCGCTAATAAACTCCTTTTGCATTGAGCAAATTTCTCCAACCCAACTCAGATATGGATGCTCGGGCACACTCTTTGAGGAATGAAGTGCCGTTAACAGGACATGTGCTTTGGCCCCTTTGTTCTTCCTTCTTGCCCTTTTCTTTGTCCTATTTTGACGTAGACTCGTTCAGGACAGCCAATTGCTCCACCAGCATGCTAAAAGAACCTCACAGAAAACCAGTCTACTCTTTAGGGAGAGACAAATGGTGGTGATGTCAAGGCAGTGGCATGATGGTTTGTCTATGTAGTGAAGATAACAATTTCTTGCACACCTTCAAAACCTCCGACCACAAGGCTTAGTCGGTGACGATTTGAGTGTCGTCTCCATACTGGTTATTAGCTCTTCTGTTAGTTAATCTAGGCTTACATGATAACCAACATTGACGATAATGTTATCTAGTACGCATTTAAGTTTATGAAGCTTTAGATTCAGATCTTATACTCATGAAACGGCTGATCAAAAGACCAAGTATCGATCACAATGCAGCATAAAGACTTTCGATTGAATGCTTCAAAGATCTGATTCAGATATTTGATTGTATTGATGACTATGACCTAAAAATTTACTTAGGTTTCTTTTCACGCATAAATATGCTATACATTGAAAAATAGGAAAAATTGTTTTTTTTGGACATTATAGTCAACTGCATTGAAATCAATACAATTGACTGCAATAAAACAGTAGGTCCCCATAATTGGACCGCGTTGTTGGAACTCAAATTCCAATCACTATTTTTGGGGTATAATGAGAGTAAGGCCATTCTATTCAAACCACCTCATGTTGCTCAAATTCCTGGGATCATGTCCGAAGTTTATAATGGTACAGAGCCGAAGATACACATTCCGTGGACCGGGATTTCTGATGGTCATCATGCCTTAGGTCCTTCCTCCGAACCAAGAGGTGGAGCGTCCTCTTAGTCAGTTTCATTACAATGTCAGTACAATCTTCCCCTTTTACTGCTGAGGTCGTCCCAACTAGCGAGCATTGGAGCCATAGCTCCAAATTTTTAGTAGCTGGTGAACAACTAGTTTTTTTTTTTTTTGATTAATAAGAGAATAGCATTGATAAATAAATGGTTACAAAGCTACCCAACGGCGAGTAAAGATCACGACATTTCCGTGACTCTATGTATACACGACCACAAAGGTCAGAAACTAATAACGAATCTATAGACCCGAAACCAATTACAATTAAACTAAAGCAGAGCATATCCTACACTTTAGATTAACTTTAAGTAATAAGCGGAGGCCTAAAGGTTATAAAGACACAAAGTAAACTAAAAAGAAACACTATAAATCTAAACAACACAATGAGGAAGTCAACTGGAGTCGGACAAAAGACAAAGATGTACTCGGCAATCAAAGGGATCACGATACAAATACAAGAGGCAGGTAACCTTGCATGGTTCGCAATATTTCGCCGGCAATTTCCTCCAAAACATGGCCACCATTAGGCCGGGCATCAAACCAACAGTCACAAAACAGGCCTAAGCTAGACTGTATTTGACTTCTTCCCCCCCCCACCCCCCAAAAACCCCACACAAAACCCCTAGAGCAGATACCCTGGAAACCCCTTTTCCCCCACCCCCCCACCCCTCCCGAGGGCCCCAACCCCCTTCCCCACCCCCACCCAAACACGCCTAAAACCCCTAATACCCACCCGAGGCCCTATCCCCCCCATCCGCAGGAGATCACGGCATAACACAGCAAAAAACTAGGCACCAAAACCTAGAAACAGAGCCTAGTAACCAAAATGAACACCCTACAGCCAACTAAAGAGCCCTAATTTCTTTCGGCAAAAATTCCGACCGCCGCCGGTAGGATCCCGATCACCGCAGGCTGAAATCCGGCCACTGCCGGCAATTACAGATCGAACCCGAGCAAAGGCAAACCACTTCAATCAGCAATACAAACCAAACAAAACCATGACCATCACTCCGATCTAGATCTATCAGATCTAAAAAAATCAAGAAAAACCCTAGATCTGAAGAAATCCGGTGAATCGGCGCCGGTGCAGACATCACCGTCCCCGATCGTGGCTGGGTATGATGGCGCCGGCCACCGCATCGTAGTCGTCCACCGCCTTCCATCCTCGATCTGCAGCCGGCCTCGGAAGAAGACCTTCCTCAGAGCATAAACTCACTAAAAGAATACAGATTGTGTACCTAGGCCGAATTCCGGCCACCGCCCCACGCGCGCCATCGCACGGTGGGGCGGCTGCGGTGGCTGTCTGTGAGAGTTTGCTTAGAGAGATAGTTTTAGAGAGTGGAAGAGGTCCATTTTTTTGTTAACTTCAATTTTGAACACGCGATGAACAACTAGTTGAACATATGATGGATCGGATTTTAGAAGATCGGACACACTGAGATCAATAGCCGAAGATACACATTTCGTGGACCAGGATTTCTGATGGTCATCATGCCTTAGGTCCTTCCTCCGAACCAAGAGGTGGAGCGTCCTCTTAGTCAATTTCATTACAATGTCAATACAATCTTCCCCTTTTACTGCTGAGGTCGTCCCAACTAGCGAGCATTGGAGCCATAGCTCCAAATTTTTAGTAACTGGTGAACAACTAGTTGAACATATGATGGATCGGATTTTAGAAGATCGGACACACTGAGATCAATAGCGAGCTCCGTTTTCACCAAGTTTGATCACTTAAAACACAAAAGACGACTTCACCAATCGGAATATGACCATCCTTTTACTGTGGTTGCTACTCAATTTTCAATAATAATTGGTTTGAACATGAAATAATAGCTTATGGTTTTGGGATGTTACACAGGATAAGCCATTAGACTAAAGATTGACCAAATAAGAAAAAAATACAAGCTTACAAAAATGGGGTATCGTGCTTGAAAACCGATGTCAAAATCCAAAAGGTCTCATTTTCTATAATGCCATGCCTTGTATTTTGCAAGCATGCAAGCCCAGGAATTCCCAATAGACATCGCCCTTCTTGTGCAAAAACCACTATCATTTTGCTCGAGGAGTCACAGTGGCAGTTTTGGAGTTCCCCAACTCCAAACTTCAAGTTCTTTTGTGCTATGGAATTTCCGAAACTGGGAAATCACTCAGGGTCCGATTGAATCACGGAATTAACCTTGGAATTGAAGCAGATTTTGGAATTGGACTTTACGAATTACAATTCTGCTCATTGGACGACTTATTTGGAATTGGAATTACAATTCATACCCAATTCCAAGAAATTAAAACTAAACTTTAAAGTCCACAATCCAATTCTTAAAGCCCAACCTGGAACTTAAAATTCTGGCCCGTTCTTTTTTTCTCTCCACTCGATTTCTGCCCGACACTGGCTGGTTCTCTAAGCTCTCTTACTTCTCTCTTCCCTTTGATTCAACCTCGCCGGCAGTGACGATCTTCCTTCTCACCGGCAGCGAAGATCTTCCTTCTCTCTTTCCTTTGATTCAACCTAATGTTTTGACGGCAGCGATACGGCAGAGACGTGGATCTAAGGTTAGTCAAACTTCTATTCTGATTTTGCTTTGGTTTTAGGTTGGGTTTGTCTCGGTTAAATTTGTTTATGATTTTGGTTTTAATTTTGGGTCAAAGATGGTAGTTTAACTTGATTCAATCTGGAACCATCATATAAGTCAGAATGAAATAGAACTGCAAGTTATTAGGGTCGTGCTTCCAACTCTTTTCTATCAGATTTTTGTTTTGGAGATTTACCATTTCATTGAAGTACCAAGACCCTAAACATACTGGCGGCAAGCTTGGGAATCTGGTTTCATGCTTGATTATAGGAATCTTGAATGACTTTCATGTCCTAGCCTCTACGTTATATAAGCAATGAACCCTTGAGCTGACCCTCTCATGAGTTTCATTAGTTCCTTCCATGTCTAGTGGAAACTAAAGTTAATGATCCATTTGAAAGCTTTTACAGTCTTCAAGTCATGTGAGATTCAGTGAATAAGCTTATTGGTTTGTGAGAAGTTTCCAAGCCAGCTTTTGACTTCAAGTTTGGAACTGAAGATGTTTCTTAAATTCAACAGAAAACTGATTTCAATGGAGGCATATCAGGTGTTCATGTCTCTGTGTGAGTCAACATATACCAACATTGGGTAGTCTATTGCGTATCATTAATCTACGTATCTGTGTTTTTATCAAAAACGAACTGCGAAAAAAGGTACAGCAGTCTTCCTTATGATTATTATTGAACATGTGCTATATATCAACTTCTAGTCCTGTTGTTGATGTTGAATAAAACGGTTGTATGATGTAGTCGTTTGCAAATTGCATACCTAGGTCCTAGTATCATATTGTTATGGGGAAGACAATTGAATGGCATTCTAAACTTATATGGGGAAGAAAGCTTCACAAATGAGCTGTATGGCTATGGAATCTTTGGAGTGGACATCTTCTATATCTATGTTTGACTAGTTAAACACATATGCATGTTTTACATTTTAGTGTTCTAATTGAAACTGTTCTTATTATTGCTTTTGGTGTTTGTAAATAGATGAGTACCGATAGCAACGCCTCGCAAGTTAGTCTTCCTAGTAAATTGGCCTGAAAAGAGTGTTCAAGTTATTGTCGTAACTGATGGTGAGTGTATATTAGGACTAGGGGATCTTGGATGCCAGGTAAAATTCTACTGATTTTGTTTTGTCTTAAAGTCTACCCAGCAAGCAATGTAGCATCAAGCCGGAAGAGAGTTGCTCTCTCCTCTTTCTGCATGCAAAAAATTGTTCTGTGTCCTGCTTGTAACAGTTGCCATAATTGACCAAAGTCTAAAATTGATGCAGAGAATGGGGATTCCTGTTGGAAAACTCTCTCTCTATACACCACTTGGAAGAGTTCGTCCTTCACTAGTAAGCATTACAAGAATTAGTAGTTGAGCAATTGAGTTCCGTTTTTCTCAGTTGGTGCTATTAATTAACTACCCTTTTTCTTCATTTATAGTGCTTGCATGTTACCATTGACGCTGGCACGAACAATGACCAGTTATTAAAAGATGAATTTTATTTTGGGCTCCGGCAAAGGAGAGCAAAGGCAGGTCTAGTAATTTCCAGTTTCTTTTGACGAATTGACCTGCTTTTATATTGGCAAAAAGGGTTTTCTACTCGTTAGAGTTGACTGTGGCTCCTGCCATTATAGGAATATGCTGAGCTTCTAGATGAGTTCATGTCAGCAGTTAAGCAGAACTACGGGGAGAAAATTCTCGTACAGGTTTGTCAGTTCAAAGTTCCTTAGATTTTTTTGATATGGTACCCTTGATATCCCTCTTAAGTGATCGTTACCCTGTCTTTCTAGTTTGAAGATTTTGCAAACCATAATGTTTTTTAGCTGCTGGAAAGTTATTGCACAACTCACCCTGTGTTTAATGATGACATATAGGTAACATTGTAAATAAGCTTTTTATATAATTTTGTTTCAGTTTTTAGAGAAGATCATTGATCTGTGAGTTGTATCCTCTGTCACAAGTCACAGCATCCGTAGTTCTAGCATTATTGCAGCTTTAAAAGTAGTTGGCAGAACCTTGGCTGACCACACGTTCTTATTCCTGGGCACTGGAGAGGTGAGCCTGCGTCCCACTTTGCCTTGGGAACTTTCTTTTCTGAAAATCCTATACATTGCAATAAAAGTTGTTACGATGAATTGGTCTCTAGTTGTTTGTACCCTTCTGTATCTCTTGGCTCTTATTATCCCTGTCTAGTTATATGTAGGCAAGATCGAGCAATAGGTTGAGCAACAAGGGAAGGAGCTGAGACAGGTGTTGAAGGTTACAATGAGCTAGCATCTAATTCCAATGTAGAGGAGGCTAGTGAAGATCTTGATAACATGAATCGTCAAAAGGCAACCTCTACAACTAATTTACAACCATCGAGAGAGAAGTCGTACTAGTGATGCACTTGTTACAGCTGTTACTTCAATGGCTTGTGCCATTGAGAATGTATGTGCATCAGAAACTACAATTGCAAGTGCAGATTTCATTTATGAGAAGTTAGCAGAGGTGCCAGATTTGGATCATCTTGAGTTGCTCAAAGCTTAGACGTGCTGACTGGCAATGCGAGGAAGTTTGAATCATTTATGTCCCTTCCATTTCACTCGAGGAAGTCATGGTTAATAATGCTTCTTATGGAGCCAACAAGGAATTTATGAACTTTGAATTGTTCTCGAGCCTAGTTTTTTCGGAGCAATTTTCTTATTTACTAAAGAGATCTAACTTGTTAATCACTTGCCACTTTTAAGAGCCACTTTTTTTTTTTTTTTTTGTTAAGTCTAAGCACATTCCTATATTTGAGAACATTTTTTTGTTGTCAAGTACTAGCAGAGAATTAAAGTTCTAATATATGTTGTTAGGTTACAAATTCAAGTTTGCTTATGGATTAATTGAAAACTTTTCATTTTGTACTTAAGTCATCGTATGTGTATTTTCTTTTCTTTTTCTTTTTCTTTTTCTTTTTCTTTTTCTTTTGTTCTCTGGGCTGGGGCGAGGCAGGGTGGGGCCATGTGGGTGGGGGGTGTTGTTGGGTATGATTTAGTAAGAAAAAAATGAAACTCCCATTTTGCATATTTACTTCTTATTTTTTTTATTTTAGTAATTTAAATTTTTAATCTAATTTTTTGTGCTAACCAATCAATGGAATTACAAATTCTACTCAATTCCAAGTTAATTTCAATTCCATAAGAATTGGAATTGAATTACAATTCTCAATTCTAATTTTAATTCTGTTTGCCAATCGAATCCTTAGAGATCACTTCTTAGTCTACGGGGAATGGCAAAACCATAATTACAACGATGTCATGAATTGCGCCAATTTCTAGGCCCCAACATGACTAGTACTGCCCACTCAGCCTCAATGCCCACCTTCTAAGTAGAGTTATCAAATGGGCCGAGCTGGCCCGACCCAGCCCCTTTTTGGCCTGGGCTGGCCCGGCCCCTTTCATGAACAATGCTGGCCGGGCCTTTTAGGGTCTGGGCCTGGGTCAGGCCTGCATTTCCTAGAAAAAAGCCCGGGCTAGGCCCGGCCCGGTTCAGGCCCCCCTCTTTACTTTTGAAATTCCACTTTTTCCCCATTTTCCCCCCAACGGATTTATTCCCTTTTTCCCCCTAAACAGTACTGAAGATTTAAGTAATACGAAGAATAATAACACATCTTAAAGTCTTTAATTTTTTTTCTTTATAAATATAGTGGTCATGGGATCGAGTAGATTTCCAACATCTTTATGTATTGAAATTGCTGACCCCCAATGCATCGTGTACCCCACATTTGCTGTATTTTGTCAATTTATGTTACAATTTGAATGGGCTGGAACTTGAAATCTACTCTATTTCAGCACAGATATTGTTCTGTGCCCAACCATGGGCTTCAGATAATCGAACCTAATTCCAGTTCTAGTGTTCGGATTGCCCAAAATTTGGTTTAAAAGAAAGATTGCATAGAGAAGATTCAAAAGGTATTTCCTTTTAAGTGTAAGTTTTACCAAGAAGAGCAGCTTTGTCCTCGACTTTTAAGCTCCATCAACGGATGTGCATTACATAGCCTCGCACAATGAACCGAAAGCCAGTGGCGAAGGGGAGGGGTAGCACTGTCGCGTGCCCACCCCCATCTTTTGGCATGAAATTTTTCTTGACAATTTAACTTTTATCTTTATGATGATATTTATTACTTCATGTCCCTTTGAGAATTTATCAATATTGAGAACCTTTTTGAAGCCAAACTTGTTGATTTAGTATATTGAATTAGTCTTACCATATACCGTAAAACATATTCTTACACATCAATCTTTTTAACTCTTGTTGCTATAGATTTGTAATAAAGCGTTGATTGCGGTTAGGGACGCTTTAATAAAGCGTCCCTAATAGCAAATTACCATAATTAAAAAAAAAACCCTTACCTTGAATAACAAGAAAATACCAAAAAAAATTAAAAAAAAATTGGGCTCGGGCCCGGCCCAAGCCCAGCCCTAAATGTTGGGCCTAGGGCCTGGACCAGGCCCAGATATCCCCAGAATCAGGCCCAGCCCGTTTGGCAGCCCCCTTGGCCCGGCCCTGACCCGATTTGCTGGAGGCCTGATGGGCTTGGGCTGGGCCGGCCCAAGCCCGGCCCATTTGACACCTCTACTTCTAAGCACAATTTCAATGTGGAACCCATATCTCCGTCGGGTCCAAGTCCGTCAACACTTCCACCCAAGACCCACGGTGCCATGCAAAGCTCACTTGTTGCCATGGCAATGCATAGACCTGGCAAACGGGTATACCCATGCGGGTACGAGTAAAATCCGATCAGGTCCGGTTAAAAACAGGTCGGGTAAAATTTACCTAATTTTTTCGGGTAGACTTTTCCTGGATCCGTACCCTACCCAGGCGGGTAGGGTATTACCCGGGGTAAAAATTTTAATTTTACAATTTTTTTGAAACAAATATTCATTTCTTCTTAAATGTTTTTTCTCCCTTATTTCTTCTTTTATTACACAAAATCAGATCTTTAACATTGCCAATTACTACAATAATCAATCTCCATTATGATCTATTACACAACAAACATAAAATCAAGATAAAAAATCTTGAATATACAAAATAGGACTAAAAAAAATTCAAGATCAGTAGATCTAGTGGCGACGGTCAACCATAGATCAATATTGCCAATTACAATAATCGATCTCCATTAACATCTATTACACAACGTCAATAAAATCAAGATTAGGATTCTTGAAGAAACAAAATAAAACCAAAAAAAAAAACCTACAAGGTCACGATCCACGGCCCCACCACAGGGCATTGCCTCCCTCAAAAGGGCTAGCCAGGTAGGTACTTATGAGTTTATAGGCAGAGTCTTATAAGGCCAATCGCAAACTCTCCCACAACCGATGTGGGATATTACAAGAAGGGTGAAGATTGAAGAAAAATGAAAGAGTGAGGCTTTAGGGCACAAATGGTTGTATATTTAATTTGAAAAACGGGTAAATTCGAGTAACCCATAAACCGGCCAGAACCTACCCGAAAATTACGAGTCAGTTCGGATACGGGTCAGATTTTCGCGGGTAGTGAATATAGGTACCCGTACCGAAATTTTTGATCGGGTACGGATCGACCCGCGGGTTTTTTGCCGGTGCATGCCAACCCTTGTCATGACATCCCCACGTGATAGGCCACAAATACAATCATGCTAAGCAAACAAGGGGTTACATGCATCCACGTCTGTAAGTCCCTATTGAAACCAATCCTAAGTTCAGGGTCATAAGTAGTTGGTAGCCGTGGCCATATATCCATGAGCAAGGACTAAATAGAAAAGGAAACACCTGAAAGACAAGCTTAGAAATAACGTGGTACAAAAGATTACTCAAAACTATAAATAACTACAAAGAAATTACTTCGCAAAGTATAAATCTGGATACCCTACAGGAACTCGAGAGAGATTCACTACCAAGAATCTCCCCCGATCATTTGACGTTACCCTAACTTTCAGCACCATTAAATTGCCATTGCCATGTATGTCAAGTGTCTGATTTTGCATGTTTTTTGGGTTTGAACTTATTCTTCTGCTTTTTCACATATGAATCTCAAAGGGATTATTCGTTAGGGTCCGATCAACAAATGGACACGGAAATGCAAATAGGAATTGCATTCTGATTCTAGTTCTTTGAGAAACCAGGAATTAAAGTTTCAGAGTTTGGACATTTTTGGTCGAGACCTAGCACATGTTATAGTATAAAGTGAGACTCGCCGTGTCAAGGCCTCAAGTAGAAAGATCAAGGTTGACAATGAGGTCACAGGTATCGATATGAACTCAACTAAAAGAGGGGTTTATATTGATGAAGATGCAGGCATGTAAAGGAGGAAAGTGAAAATGGCTACAAGCAAATGCCCAGGCACCAAATCTGATGTTTCATGGGTATAAGAGCTAGCTTTAATGTTTCTCAGTTACCCCTCCGCCAAAAAATCAGCAACAGCAATAAGCTGCTTAGACTTGAGTTGCATCAGGCAAACAAAGGAATTAGATCTACGATGGGTCAAATCAAGATAGGTCTGTGCAAAATGCGAAAAGCTAAGACTTGACAACAACAAAAAAACAAAGCAAGTGTAACACATAGTTTCGGCCTGAAACTATGTTGTTACATGCATCTTAGATTTCCATTTAAGGCAAACACTTCACAATAGAACCCCCAGAAACAAAAAAACAAAGCGTAAAAACGACTTAGGCCAACATCCTTACCCAGGGATCAGACTTTGACATTGTGACGAAAGTTTTAATGCTTCAAGAATCTTACCAAAAGGTAAACAAGAACCATGAAAACAGCATTAGGCAACTAATCTGCTGGTGTGTGTGAGTAATTACTGATGGCTTTGCTCTGCACAAGCACTGCATCTTTTCTTTAGGCTCGGAAATTTTATTCACCTTCACTGCTGTACCGTCCTCTCTCCTTTACGCTTGGAAACTTTTATTAACTTGACCACTGTACCGCCCTATCAGTCAAAAGAGAAAAGCTGACCATATCAGCTGTTTACTCAACAGCATAACATAAAAGAAACAGCAACTATCTAGGTATTTGAGAAGCAGTAAAAATACGGAATAAATATGAACCAACTTTTCACTTTGAGATAGATACTTTGTGTCCCTGATCCACCTTCATCAGATTAATGTCTTTTCCAGAAGAAAATTGCTCCATTCTTCAGCTTCACTCATCTTCAACCTTACCTTATTGGCCACAATCTCGCCCAGCCACCAACAATAATGTTGAGATCAAATGAAATGGAGCCAAGTCTTTTGAAATTTGTGAAAGATAAAGAATTACTAGAAAAGGAGAATGCATTTTTCTTTCTTTTTCCGCTTCTTTTTCCTTGAAACAGCATTCTCATCCTCGGCTCCAATTTATCACTTACAGCTTACATTGTAAGACTTAGGCCAAAACGAACATATTCTTTGGGATACGCTTCATATTTTTATTTATTTTTTTCACATAACCACAAGAGATAAAGCAGTTTGGGCGAACGGCCCTTGCTTTGATTTATGCCATTTCACTAAAGGTCTATCTGCTCCCCAGTTTCATTCCCCTTTATTGGTTCTTAAACTATGTGATTACTTCTTTTCCTCCTACAGTTCCTTTCTCCATTCTTCTTATGACTTATTTCCTTGCTAAGATTGGTTCCTTCATGGTCACAGCCGCAATTTGGGTGGCCTCGCCACTTGTCTTTTATACGTAATAAGTAAAATCTCAAAACAAGAGAACTTTTATCATTTTAACTCGGTTACAAACCAAATGAAATAGGCACACACACACACGCAGAGACTTATTTTGGCCCCTGCGTGTATCTAGTAGCAGTTCATATGAAAAATAAAAAGAAAGCAGAATTCAATGAGAGTTTTTACAGGAGAACTCACTTACCAGTTAGCAATTTTGACATAGGACTTGATGCAGCAGGGAGGCAACATACAATTTCTCGAGAACTTCCCACGTGGACCTTACGCTTCCCAAGTATGTCACTTGCCTGCGACTCTTTCTTCAATGTCAATGCCCTGTTAAGCACTAAAATATCAGTACCTCGCCTGCTCAATATAAAATAAATGCTTAAGCACAAGAACGTGATGGAAACAAGCCATCACAAAGCACAAGTCTGTGAGTATTAGTTGTTAGGTTTCTCACTGATGGTCAAAATCTTGACTCTCTCCTAGTTCGTGTCTAGCATCGTTGTCACCAGTATTCCTGCACTAAAAGAAAAATGTCCACTTAAAATTCAATTCTATTAGTCAAAGAACTACATTTACTTCCCGAGTGGACGCCGTACCTATCACACATGGCTTGATGCTGCATTTCTTTGGTGCTGCAAGCAACTTTTTGAGACTCCTCAACTTTCGTTTTGACCTTTTTCTTTTTCTTCTTCATATCCTTACCGTGCGGTTTTTCGAGCACAGCAGACGATAGCAAGACATCATGTGATTGCTTGTAGGATGAAATCGATCTAAAAATAATAAGATAAAATAGACAAGCAATATCAACGTTAGTATCTTGAAAGTTTATTTTCAAATTAGGAACCCATCCATTATAATGTTGCTAGTTTCTTTCGAATTTAGTATCCCAGTAAGCAGCATAGTTGTGCAGAACTCATTCACAGAATCTTCTTCTGAAATTTTCAAGTATATACCTAAAGTTTTGTGCCACACTCAAAATCCATGTAGGTTGCATGATGCTGAGAAGTATATGTGCAGCAAGCCTGAACCTATGCTACGTCAATGTATTTGGCGCCCTTACTTGATTCATCAGCATCAGCATCGTCAGAAAATTGATAATTGCACCCAATGCAGACTTATTGGTCTCGTTAAGTAGCTTTAATGCTGAGGTAACTGACCTTGTAGAGGAAATTGTTTTGAACAAAGAAACGCCCCATCACTCCATTTAATGTATGACATAAAAGTGCAAGCACTTGGCTTTTGGGGACTGTGCAGGAGGCCATCTTCAAGGTGGCAAAGGATGCCACATGGAGGACTTTATTGTCGCTGGAGGAAGTGATGGACCAGAAACTTATGGTCCAGGTGAGGAGTGAGGCGAGGGGTGAGAAATAAGTTGGCACTGAGAAAGATGGCAGGATAATTCTAAGACAAGCTTGGCAATCTGATTAAGAAGGGATCGAGCTCCCAAATTGGTATTGTTTATTAGGGAATTTTATCTCTCTCTTCTAAGAAATGAGAGGGGATTAGTATATGTATACTAGCGATTGTATAAAATCCCTAATTCTCAAGGAGCACATGACCTTCCACTTGCCTTAACCTGGTTAGATTTGTGCGCGCCCAGCGTATACTGGTCCATATAGTTTGAGGCTGTACTGGAGTTTGTGTTTCTCTTGACAAAGGTTGCGGTAGCGTGTCTTCCTCAATCTAATTTCCAACCTCCAACATACAAGCCCATGATATCCTGTAACAATTGTTCCTGTTGAAGGGACTTAACCTTCCTAACGTCGAGCTTTGCCTCTTGAAGGAATGGAGCTTAACCTTGGCATGGACTCTATCTACCTTGAGCTTGGGCGGAAAAGCAGTAAAAAAGTAATTTGTAACAGGGCATAACCAACCGTAGCATATTGGGATATACAGATTGATAAAATGAAAAAATGAAAACTTACAGTTTGTCCCTTATGCTCTTTTCAGCAACAAATAATGTGAGAAAAAACATAACAGGAACGGGTTCAGATTTCTAAACATCAATAAACACATTCTTTTACTTGCCAATAAATGACAATTAAACCAGAAGAAGGTTGATCATTTTTGCTTCACTTATGTAATGGAGGAACAAAGAATCACAGGGTATATAGATGAAGATAGCCAAAAGGAGCAGAAGGTGATGACTGCTTACTCAGCATTATCAGCAACGAACTCTATGCCTGTGCTTTCCAGAATTGCTACCTCCAACTCGAAATTTAATATCGTAAATTAGCTCTTTTACTGTCATCTCACAGACCTCAGCACCTCTAAATAGACAACAAGAAGATAAGAGAGAAATTTATCCAGTTGAAAACATTATTCACGTCATTAACCGAGAGCAATAAAATGCAACATGAGCATAACCTCACCCTTTTTCACTTCTATCGTCTGCATCTCCTTTAACATTTTCAACATCCATGTTTTTATGTATCTTTTTGGCACTTCCAACAACCGCTTCCTCTCTAACAACTTCACTTTCCTCATTTATCCTTTTCTTGGCAGGTTGCTTGTCATCATCAAACATATGGCCTGATACAGGAAGTGTCACTTCTTGAAATTATCATACATCAACAAGAAAACTATCTAGTGACATAGGGACCGCCCTATCAGTAAAAAGAGAAAAGCTTGACCAGATCAGCTGTTTACTCAACAGCATAACATACAGAAGCAGCAAATATCTAGTATTTGAGAATCAGTAAAGATACAGAATAATTATGCACCAAACTTTCACTTTGAGATAGATATATTGTGTCCCTGATCCACCTTCATCAGATTAATGTCTTTTCAAGAAGAAAATTGCTCCACTCTCCAGCTTCTCTCATCTTCGACCTTACCTTCTTATAGGCAACAATCTCGCCCAGCCACCAATTTTGATGTTGAGATCAAATGAAATGGAACCAAGTCTTTTGAAATTTGTACAAGATAAACACTCGTTAGAAAAGGAAAATGCATTTTTCTTTCTTTTTTAGCCGTTGTTTTTCTTGCAACAGCTCCTCGGCTCCAGGCTCCAATATTAGTCACTTACAGCTTACGTTGGTAGACTTAGCCCACAGCTAACATAACTTTTGGGATTCTCTTCATTTTTTTCTTTGACATTACCACAAAGATAAAGCAGTTTAGGTGAATGACTCTTGCCCTGATTTATGCCATTTCGGTAAAGGTCTATTTACTCCTCTGTTTTATTCTCCTTATTCGGTTCTTAAACTCCTCTTCACTGTTTCTTTCTCCATTCTTCTTATGACTAATTTTCTTGCTAAGATTGGTTCATTTGTGGTTGCAGCCACATAGTGGGTGGCCTTGCCACTTCTTTTATACATCACGTGTATAAATCTCAAAACAAGGGTACTTTTATCATTTCAATTACTTGGTTACCAACAAAATGAAACAGGGAGAGAGAGGGTGAGCGAGAGAGCGGGGGGAGGGGGAGAGGGAGGGGGCGAGAGAGAGAGAGAGAGACGTGTATCTAGTAGCAGTTCATATCAAAAATAAAGAGTAAACAGAAAATTCGATGAGATCTTTTACATGGAGGATTCACATACCAGTTGGCAATTTTGACATAGCACTTGATGCAGCAGGGAGGCAACATACAATTTCTCGAAAACTTCCAGTGAGGACCTTACGCTTCCCAAGTGTGCCACTTGACTGCAACTCTTTCTTCAATTTCACTGCCCTGTTAAGCACTAAATATCAGTAACTTGCCTCCTCGATATAAGATAAAGGCTTAAGAACAACAACTTGATGGAGACAACCCATCACAAAAAGTCTGCAAGTTATTTCCCAAATGAGTTTTAGTTGTTAGGTTCCTCACTGATGATCAAAATCTTGACTTTCTCCTAATTCATGTCTAACATCGTTGTCACCAGTATTCCTGCACTAAAAGAAACATGTCCACTTAAAATTCAATTCTATTAGTCAAAGACCCACATTTACTTCCCAACTGGACACCGTACCTATCACACATGGCTTGATGCTGCTTGTCTTTGGTGCTGCAAGCAACTTTTTGAGACTCCTCAACTTTCGTCTTGACCTTTTTCTTTTTCTTCTTCAGGTCCTTACCGTGCGGTTTTTCGAGCACAGCAGGCGATAGCAAGACATCATGTGATTGCTTGTAGGATGAAATCAATCTAAAAAATAAGATCACGTAGACAAGCAATATCAATGTTAGTATCATGAAAGTTTATTTTCGAATTAGGAACCCATCCATGATAATGTTGCTATTTTTTCTCGGAATTAGTATCCCAGTAAGCAGCATAATTGTGCAGAACTCATTCTCAGAATCTTCTTCTGAAATTTGCAAGTATATAGTTAGAGTTTTGTGCCACTCAAGCTCCACATAGTGATGCTGAGAAGTATACGTGCAGCGCACCTGTAGCTATGCTATGTCAATGTATTTGGCACCCTTGATTCATCAGTATCAGCATCGTCAGAAAATTGATATTTGCACCCAATGTAGAGTTAATTGGTCTCGTTAAGTAGCTCTAATGCTGAGGTAACTGACCTTGTAGAGGAAATTGTTATTTTCAACAAAGAAAAGCCTCATCACTCCATTTAACGTATGACATACAAGTGCATGCACTTGGCTTTTGTGGACTGTGCAGGAGGCCATCTTCAAGGTGGCAAAGGATGCCACATGGAGGATTCAATTGTCGCTGGAGGACGTGATGTACCACAAAATTATGGCCCAGGTGAGGTGTGAGGCAAGGGGTGAGAAATAAGTTGGCGCTGAGAAAGATGGCAGGATAATTCTAAGGCAAGCTTGGCAATTTGGTTAAGGAGGGTTCGAGCTCCTAAATTGGCAGAGTTGCATAGGGATTCTCTCTCTCTCTTCTAAGAAATGAGAGGGAACTAGTATGCATACTAGCAATTGTATAAAATCCCTTCTCAAGGAGCAGATGAGCTTCTACATGCCTTAGCCTGGTAAGATTTGCACGTGCCCAGAGTATACTGCGCCGTATAGTTTGAGGCTGTACTGAAGAGTTTGTGTTTCTGTCGACAAAGATTGCGGTAGCGCGTCTTCCTCAATCTATTTTTCAGCCTCCAACATACAAGCTCATAAGATCCTGTAAAAGTTGTTCCAGTCGAAGGGACTTAACCTTCCTAACCTCGAGCTTTGCCTCTTGAAGGAATGAAGCTTAACCTTGGCACGGACTCTATCTACCTTGAGCTTAGGCGCAAAAGCAGTAAAGAAGTAATTTGTAACAGGGCCTCACCAACCGTAGCATATTGGGATATACAGATTGATAAATTAAAAAAAACAAGACTAGTCTCGTATGTGATTTGCAACAACTATATGCTTTTTCAAACTCTCATTAGTGGCTAATAAGTTACAGTTTTCCCTTATGCTCTTTGCAACAAATACTGTGAGAAAAACTATAACAGGAACGGGTTCAGATTTCTAGACATCAATAAACACATTCTTTTACTTGTCAATAAATGACAATTAAAATGGAAGAAGGTTGATCATTTTTGCTTCACCTATGTAATGGAGGAACAAAGAATTACGGGGTACATAGATGAAGATAGCCAAAACGACCAGAAGAAGGTGATGACTGCTTACTCAATTTTATCAGTAACAAACTCTCTATGCCTATGCTTTCCAGCATTGCCACCTCCAACTCGAGATTTAGTAGCTTCTATTAGCTCTATTACTGTCTTATCACATATCTCAGCGCCTCTAAATAAAAAACAAGAAGACAAGAGAGAAAGTTATTCAGTTGTAAACATTCTTCATGTCATTAATCGAGAGCAATAAAATGCAAAATAAGCACAATCTCACCCTTTTTCACTTCTATCGTCTTCATCTCCTTTAACATTTTCAACATACACCTTTTTATGTTTCTTTTTGGCACTTTCAACAACCGCTTCCTCTCTAACAACTTTACTTTCGTTGTTAATCCTTTTCTTGGCAGTTTGCTTGTCATCGTCAAAAGTATGGCCTGATTCAGGAAGTGTCACTTCTTAAAATTACAATACATCAACAAGAAAACTATATACGGATATAGAGACCGTCCTATAAGTCAAAAGAGAAAAGCTTGACCTTATCAGCTGTTTACTCAACAGCATAACATACAAGAAGCAGCAAATATCTAGTATTTGAGAATCAGTAAGATAAAGAATAAATATGTACCAACTTTTCACTTTGAGATAGATATTTTGTGTCCCTGATCCACCTACATCAAATAAATGTCTTTTCCAGAAGAAAATTGCTCCATTCTCCAGCTTCTCTCATCATCGACCTTGCCTTCTTATTGGCAACAATCTCGCCCAGCCGCCAATATTGATTTTGAGATCAAATGAAATGGAGCCAAGTCTTTTGAAATTTGTACAAGATAAAGAATTGCTAGAAAAGGAGAACGCATTTTCCTTTCTTTCTTTTTTTTTTCTTTTTTCCCTTCCTTGCAACAGCATTCTCATCCTCGGCTCCAATATTAGTCACTTACAGCTTACATTGGAAGATTTAGGCCACAGCCAACATATTTTTTGGGAATCTCTTTATTCTTTTTTTTTCTTTTCTTTTTTTTTCCCCCTCATTACCACAAAGATAAAGAAGTTTGGGTAAATGACTCTTGCTTTGATTTATGTCAATTCAGTAAAGGTCTATTTGCTCCTCTGTTTTATTCTTCTTAGTAGCTTCTTAAACTATGTGATAACTTCTTTCGTTTTCATTGTTTCTTTCTCCATTCTTCTTATGACTTATTTTCTTGCTAAGATTGGTTCATTTTTTATGGCAGCCGCATAGTGGGTGGTCTCGCCACTTCTTTTAAACATAACATCTAGAAATCTCAAAACAAGGGTACTTTTATCATGTCACCAACCAAATGAAACAGGGAGACAGAGAGAGGAAGAGGGGGAGGGGGAGAGAGAGAGACGTGTATCTAGTGGCAGTTCATAAAAATAAAGAGTAAACAGAAAATTCCATGAGATTTTTCATACGGAGCACTAACTTACCACTTTGCAATTTTGGCATAGGACTTGAAGCAGCAGGGAGGCAACATACAATTTCTCGAGGACTTCCCATGTGGACCTTACGCTTCCCAAGTGTGCCACTTGCCTCCAACTCTTTCTTCAATGTCACTGCCCTGTTAAGCACTAAATATCAGTAGCTTGCTTGCTAAATATAAAATTAATGCTTAAGCACACAAACGTGATGGAGACAACCCATCACAAAGCACAAGTCCGTAAAATATTTGACAATGAGTATTAGTTGTTAGATTTCTCACTGATGATCAAAGTCTTGACTTTCTCCTAGTTTATGTCTATCATCATCGTTGTCACCAGTATTCCTGCACTAAAGGAAAAATGTCCACTTAAAATTCAACTCTATATTCAAAGAACTACATCGACTTCCCAAGTGGATGCCGTACCTATCACACGTGGCTTGATGCTGCTTGTCTTTGGTGCTGTAAGCAACTTTTTGAGACTCCTCGACTTTCGTTTTGACCTTTTTCTTCTTTGGATCCTTACCATGCGATTTTTCAAGCACAGTAGATGATAGGAAGACATCATCATCATCATGTGATTGGTTGTAGAATGAAATCGATCTAGAAAAAAAAGATCACGTGGACAAGCAATATCAACGTTAGTATCTTCAAAGTTTATTTTCAAATTAGGAACCCATCCATTACAATGTTGCTAGTTTCTTTCGAAATTAGTAGCCCAGTAAGCAGCATAATTGTGCAGAACTCATTCGCAGAATCTTCTTCTGAATTTTTCAAGTACATACCTAAAGTTTTTTGCCTATTCAAGCTCTTCTTCTGAATTTTTCAAGTACATACCTAAAGTTTTTTGCCTATTCAAGCTCCATGTAGATTGCACGACGCTGAGAAGTATATGTGCAGCGTGCCTGTACTAATGCTATGTCAATGTATTTGGCACCCTTACTTGATACATCAGCATCGTCAGAAAATTGATATTTGCACCCAATGTAGAGTTAATTGGTCTCGTTAAGTAGCTTTAATGCTGAGGTAACTGACCTTGTAGAGGAAATTGTTATTTTCAACAAAGAAAAACCTCATCATTCCATTTAATGTTTGACATACAAGTGCATGCATTGGGCTTTTGTGGACTGTGTAGGGGCCACCTTTAAGGTAGCCAAGGATGCCACTTGGAGGATTCTGTTGTCGCTGGAGGACGTGATGTACCACAAAATTATGTACCAGGTGAGGTGTGAGGCGAGGGGTGAGAAATCAGTAGGCGCTGAGAAAGATGGCAGGATAATTCTAAGACAAGCTCAACAATCTGGTTAAGGAGGGTTCCAGCTCCCAAAGTGGCAGAGTTTTTTAGGGATTTCTATCTCTTTATTCTAGGAAATGAGAGGGGATTAGTATTTATACAAGCAATTGTATAAGAGACCTAATTCTCAAGGAGCACATGAGCTTCTAGTTGCCTTAACCAGATTAGGTTTGCAATGTGCCAAGAGTATACTGGTCCGTATAGTTTGAGGCTGTACTGAAGAGTTTGTGTTTCTCTTGACAAACGTTGCAGTAGCACGTCTTCCTCGATGTAATTTCCAGCCTCCAAAATAAAAGCCCATGGGATCCTGTAACAATTGTTCCTGTTGAAGGGACTTAACCTTCCTAACCTCGAGCTTTGCCTCTTAGGAATGGAGCTTAACCTTGGGATAGACTCTTGGGACTTGTATCTACCCTTGAGCTTAGGCACAAAAGCAGTAAAAAGTAATTTGTAAAAGGGCCTCACCAGCCATAGCATATTGCGATATACAGATTGATAAAATGAAAAAAAAAAAGACTAATTTCATATGTGATTTGGAACAACAAACTACATGCTTTTTCAAACCCTCATTAATGGCTAAAAAGTTACAGTGTGTCCCTTATGCTCTTTTCAGCAACAAATAATGTGTGAAAAAACATAACAGGAACAGGTTCAGATTTCGAGACATCAATAAACACATTATTGCCAATAAATGACAATTAAACCGGAAGAAGGTTGACCATTTTTTCTTCTCCTAAGTAAATGGAGGAACAAAGAATTTCAGGGTTCATAGATGAAGATAGCCCAAAGGACTAAGGTGATGACTGCTTACTCAATATTATCTGCAACGAACTCTCTATGCCTTTGCTTTCCAGCATTGCTAACTCCAGCTCGAGATTTAATATCTTCTATTAGCTCGTTTACTGTCACATCACAGACCTCAGCGCCTCTAAATCGACAACAAGAATACAAGAGAGAAATTTATCCAGTTTATAAACATTCTTCACGTCATTAATCGAGAGCAATAAAATGCAACAAGCCACAATCTTACCCTTTTTCAACATCCACCTTTTTATGTTTCTTTTTGGCACTTCCAACAACCGCTTCCTCTCTATTAACTTTACTTTCCTCGTTTATCCTTTTCTTGGCAGATTGCTTGTCGTCATCAATAGTATGACCTGATTCAGAAAGTGTCACTTCTTGAAATTATCATACATCAAAAAGAAAATTATCTACGGATATAGGGACCGTGCAGCAAGATATTCTTGACATCATTTCTAGAAAAACATTGGAAAATGAAGTGAGAATGCATACCGAAAAAATAACCCTAAGCGAAAGGGTTTGCATGTTTTTTACTTTCCAAAAAAAGACTCGGGAAGTGGATCAAACTCGGAATTTTTTCTTAACCAAAGGATGTTAATAACAGTAACTGGGTCAATCCAACTAGTAGCACCGCAGGACATAAATTCGATACATTTCTTTGAAAGCATGGTAATGGAGATTACATCCTCTCTAGCCTTTTACTATGAAGGTCCAAGTCCTTACTCTTCTCAATCCTCTCTGTCGTTAACTTTTCCAGACTACTCTCCACATTTCCAGCATCTGCATGAAGCCTCCTATGAAAATAGAGAGAAAAATGAGCATGTAAAAGAATCACAAGATATATAAATGGGGGCCGATCCAAATATAGCACTGCAAAAGCTCCCCTTTATCTAGCTAATCTAGGGCCGTCCACCACACAACACAGACGGTCCAGATCAACAAATTTTTTTTTTTTTTGTGGGCAGTTGGGGCAAAACTACTGAAATAACCTTCTCTTAAAAAATGAAAAAACAAAATTTAAGCACCAACAGTCCATGATTTGGGCAGTTGGTAGAAGAAAAGTACTCCAACTTTCTCCCCCGTGTAAATTGCGTTCTAAAGACAGAGGTGGAGGTGGAGGTGGAGGTGGAGGGAGGCAGGTGAGATGATGGGGGACTGATGCTGGTGGTTGGGGCAAGTGGGGTGGTGGTAGTGGCTGTGGCGATCAGTTTGTTGTGGGGCTCTGTGAGCAGTTAGTAGTGAGGTGGTGTGGGACTGGAGGTGGGTGGGAGATTGGTGGTGGCTGTGGCTGTGAGATTGCTAGTGGGTGGGTTTTGTGGCCGTGTCAATCAGGTGGATACGCAATCTGTGGTGGTTTCACCGTCACTGGCTCGTTGAGATCTGTGTTGGACTTAGGTGGTGGTGGTGGTCGCTTATGGAGGTTGGTGGTGGTGGAATTAGGAGCATGATTACAAAGGTGTTGCAAGGACAGAAAGGTAGAAATAGTAGTAAAGAAAATGCAGGGCCTTTTGGTCAAATGGAGGGACCGCCCTTGTTACAGGCAGTTGGGGGAAGTCCATATAAAACAACTGATCTCGTGGTTGTTCACAAGTTGAAATGGACGGCCTAGATCAGATAGATTAATTGGGCTTATCTAGCATTATATCTAGATATATATATATATATATATAGAGAGAGAGAGAGAGAGAGATAAATAGATATAAAAGATATATGCGTATATGCAGAGTCAGCTGTCCCTAAACGAATTGAAAGATATGAAATATATTTTTCCTTAAGCGAAAAGGGTTAAGGGGAAAGAAAGGAGATTAAACAGTTTTAACTCCCGCACAGTTTGTAACTTTAAATATAACTGAGAAACAAAATCAGGTGAACCTAGTTCCTCTTCTGCAAGGGTGCCTTTTTCGACCATTACTTTCTAGTTCAATTTCCTCCGGGAGATAGATAAACCAGTTATTTATCTGCTTGCATAACTTTTGTGAGCATGAGAATAAATAGTAGAAAGACGAAAAGGTATAAAAAAAATGGAGAACAAAAGATAAGCAGAATCCTTACAGAAAAGGCAGAGGGAGAAAGAAGTACGAAGATGAGACGTGAAGCATGTACCAATTAATATCTGCAGCTGAGTAAAACCTCCCTATCCAACGACTAGAGACGAAAATGCATTACTCCCTCAATTTCATAGTTGCGGCACAACTTTTCTTTTCGAGATGTTCCAAAGTCTCAGTACCGATTCTAATATTAAGACTACAAACGTACACGCTATATATACCGTATAGATATTTAATGTACGGAGTCATCACAGCTAACTGTTATGTAGTTGTAAGGGTATAATTTATAAGATAAAATTGTCCACAGGATTTTTGAATTCCATACCGGGGAGTACTAGATATACAATACCGATGACAACTTAGCAAGAAATGTTTCAGAAAATAAACCAAGTAAACATTAGAATGGATGTTACAAGATCTCAAGGCACACATAAAATATGCACCAAAGCATACTTTATACTAAGCTTAAGGTAGGGTTAGTTTCTTACTCAACACGATCAGCTCGCTTCTTACTTTGCATTTGCTTTCTTCCATTATGACCTCTAACAAGAAAGTTGTTATCATCCTTTTCACTATCTGTTCGTCCAGCCTCCACTGAATCCATTGCCATCTCAGAGCAACTGTCACCACTAATATCCAAAAAAAGAGAAATATCCGGTTGATACATTTTCTATTTCTAATACCCTTAAGGTAACAGAACTAATGATCAAATCCAGGAATCTAACTGTTTTGGATTTTCACATGCATCTCCTTTCCATTCCTTAGCTAAAGCTTCTACCTTTTTGTGGTGATTTCTGTAGAAAAGATTACATTTGGTATCATTTCTAGTTTACCCTCGTACATTTGTGTAGGTTTATTTATAAGTATTTTATACATGCGCATAGACAACAGAAATGGCAACAAAGAAGTAAGAGCTCAAGTTTAAGCATGATTCTAACACTTTTTTTGGCTGATCAAGATCTACTGTTCCACTAGTGCCTCCTTCCAACCTTATTTTCCTTCGTTTCCCCCTTTTGGAGACTGATGAACCAGTAACCATCATGCACAACAAATCACTCTTTTAGTACGAATAAAACAGGAGCAGCTATCATAGGAGGCTTAAACAGCAGTTGGCCAATACCTAAGAAGCATGGACTCGGGTGCGAGTGCGGATACGGCATTTTTAAAAATTTTAGGATACGGGTGCGGCGGGGATACAGCATATTTTATAAATATTTTTTTTAATTATATATACTTAGTATTTAATTTTTAAACAATTTAAATCTTAATAATCATAATATATGTGTTTGATATATGTGAAAAGATATTAATATTCCAACCAAAGTAGTGAGTTTTTAAGTTTAATGGGTTCTTTTGTAAATTTTAAAGCTTTCGACCAAATTAGTTAAGTTTAATGGGTTGTTCTATAAATATTAAAATTTTAAAACTGAACATAATAAAGCTTTTATGTGGTATCACTTCTATTTCTATGAAATAGTGGGGTTGGTTTATATAATAACTTAACATTGGGGTCCTTACATAATATAACAAAACTAAAGTCCTTAAATAATATGTAAATAATATAACATAACAAGTCAAAAGTCAGAAGAAGAGAAGAAGACACATCGACGCAGTACACCGACTCTCTAGAAGCAGGCACACAGCGCTCGCCGCAGTGGGTCGCCGGGACTCGGTGCACGGGGACGCCGCAGTGGGTCGCCGGTAAGTCCCCTCCTCCTTCTCCTTCTCCTTCTTCTTCTTCTTCTTCTTCTTCTCTCCAGTGTCTCCTCTCAGATTTCCGGTAGCCGCCGGAGTTCCCGATGGTCGCCGGTGATCGCCGGAGTTCCCGATGGTCACCGGTGGTGACAGATCTGAGCTGATACGCACCCGATCCGCACCCGGGATTTAAGAAATTAAAATAAAAAAAAATGGTGGACACGCACCCGAGGCGCACCTGCACCCGACGCGTATCCGGTGCCGGTGCTTCACCCTAAGTGCCGCACCAGTGCTTCATAGGCCAATACCAATGGTAGTAACAAATAAAAATTCAATAAGAGAATTAGATCGTTCTCGTCTGATCAAACCACGGAATCTTTGTATCATCAACTTATAACCATAGTTACTTGCTTGATAACTTGCCATGATACGTTTCAGAGTAAATGAGAGAATTACTTTCATGGTATGCGTGATTATAATCGCTACCTTAGAGGACAATTACTCAAATCTGTTTTGGTGACCGTCAAAATGGCTAATGCATGTTATTTTTTTTTCAATTTTCATCATATCCTAATGCTTCTTTTCGCTTGCAGCATTTTTCAGCTCATTGACATAAGTGGGAAGTGTCACATCACCTTTCCTCATTTGTCCATTTGTTATGGTGGAGACAGGAGTGCATAGAGAACAACTATCATCCAACATAAGGTCCTTCATCTAGTTACCAATTTACACAAAGGCAAAAGAGCAAGAGGGTGTTTACTATGTCTTTTGTAACGTCATTTCGGAGAAGGTAACAACCATAAAAGACACAAGAAAATCATAGAAAGTACTTTAAAAAGTTATTGGGCCTAGGAAAGTCCTCATCATACAAAAACAGGTCGGAGAAAACGTAAGTATCGTTGCACAGAGTCTATGGCACGTGCGGTTGTTGTGAAGAAAGGAGAATAAGAAAAGAGTGCCTAAATAACGGCACCACTTCAGATTGACTTAACCTGAGGTTCAATTTTTCTTCCAATGAAGGATAAATCAAGCCAGTATCTTACTCTGTACAATCAGCTGTAGTCCAATATTGCAATGTTCTAACAAATACACCAAGCATTGAACACAAGAACAAGATTAATGGCTAGCCATTCATATTCCAATTATGCAGCCTCTAATGAGTTAAAAAGAGAGTACCAAAAATAGTGCACACTCTACTATATATCCAGATAATACCTATGATACATTTGATATATACACGTGGAAAGCGATTCAAGGCTTCCACCATTTGGAACTTATGTGGACCTCATATACTATTACTTCCTGTAGCATATGCAAAATAGTCTACTATTGCTGTAGCTTATTCCCTTTGCCAAATCCCAATTATTTTCTTATTAGTGGCAGCTATTCGTCTTTATTCCCTGTATATCATCTAAAGCCTCTCGTTACCTCAAAATTTTCTAGAGGTGCAGTGGTGCAGTTTAGAAACTGCATGCTAACTATATATACATCTTGCAAGCAAAAATTAGATTCAACAAATCGTGCCTAAACTTGTTCTCAAAACTATTCCTCCTACAGATAGCACAAGTAGCAGGCTGTTCTTGTTGAAAGTAAAAACTTCGTCAGTGGAAGTTGAAGATGGTATGTTCCAAGAGTTCCAACAGTGTGGAGTGAAACAGAGGCAAGCCGGTAGTCGACATTGCAATGCTCGTCACCCAGGTATCATGTAAAACACAACTAGTTAATGCGGAAACTTTTTACAAAATGGAAAGTAAAAGGGAACAAAGACATGATGAGAAATATATTTCATTTGTACCAAAGTGCAACAAAATGTAACAAGGCTTACTCTGTACAATCAGCTGGCTGCTCGTTCAGCTCTCTCTTCCTACCTATGCAATCTCCTAGAAGAGAGCTACTTTTTTCTCCAAAAGTATCTGTTTCCATAAAGGTCTTCTCCCGAAGTTCTGCTGCACCATCTTCGGTTCCAACCTCGTTTAAATTTGTTGAAGAATTTCGACCAAGGTCACCACTAATCAGACAGCAACAGCACAATTAGTTGATAATCTCTTCCAACTACATTTTGTCAACATACTTGAATCTATTCCAAGGAAAGCTCACCCTTTTGGATCTCCTACTTGCTTTCTCTCTTCATTTCCATCACCATACTTCTTGTCATGTGCGTTATCTTTCTCTTCAACTCTTTCTTCGGCAGTTTCTGTTTCTCTTTCTTTAAAAATGAATCCATGTTCTTGTGAAGAGGCTTGTTTTGATGTACCATCATCCAGATCATAATCTGCAACCACTGTTTAAGAATTTCAGAGCTTAAAAACAATAAATAGATCAGACATCTGATGCAAACTAGAAGCAATTCTTATGTATAATAGGTGATTGGTGCATATTACATAAAGCTGGACCCTTATAACGGCATAAAAAACAATCTGGAAAGCTTGCTGGAGACTGAAAGAAAGCACCTTAAACAGAATGTATCCAGATATGTACAGCAGAGAATAACAGATAAATCAGCGGCTTTATGCTGACCTCTTACGCATAGAGCAGCGGCAGAGGGCTCAGAAGGCGCCACAGGGTTGAATCCTCAAAATCCAAGCCCACAATGTTTGAAACCCCTCTATACATGCTATAAGTGCGAGAGGCCAACACAAGGGAGGCATTTTCTCTGTTTGTTAGATCTGGAGTCAGGTACTTTCTCTAATTGAAGGAAGAAATTGGTGTATAAATTGTTACATGTTGAAGAATTTTACTATCATCTCTATAGGTAGAAGCACTATGATATAACTAGATTTGCCTATTTGCTGCCCCCTATTTCCATCAACATCATCACCATCAAACCTTAAAAAGATCACAGGTCTTAAGGTCGGTCATATCCGAATACATTTAAAGGGAAATGTGGAAGTAATAGAGACCACGAGGAAGTGTTTTTCTTGGCAGTTTCTGGTAATTTTTCATTTATCCCAGCATCTAGAGGAAAATGTCCCAAAAATTTCCTTTGCTATATTTCTCAGGTAGCAATTAACAGATCGGCTGAAAATTGCAAATAAAAGGGAGGACAATATCAAGTGGCTCGGACACCTCAACACAATAATCAAAATATTTACACCATATATCAGTATTCCAAGTTCTTACTCGTTTTCTTCTCTTTGTTTGGCATGCTATGACTTCTCCTGATACAAATTCCAGCACTAGCATGAGAACCCCTATACAAAGAAGATGGAAATATTATTTGCACACCACAACATGAAGAAAAAGTACAAACAAACATAAGAAAAGCAGATGAGTTCAGGCCCAGCTAAAATTAACTTATTGATCTCGATATCAAATAACCTAAATTGCACCTAGCAGGAAGAGACACTGGAAAAGAAAAACAGGATTAACATTGTAACAGAAGAAAGAGAATAGCTTGTCTGTTTATAGTTTACTCACTCATCATCTAGCTTTGAATGTGATCCCAAAGCATCATTTGGCTGCACGAGGTCAAGTTTGTCAAGATTGTCTTCTCCCCCGTTCACTTTCTCGAAGTTTTCCTTTAGGGACACTGATAAACTGTTAAGTCGCCTGTATAACCAAACAAATCTTGCATTCAAAGAAGGTCTGGGGACAACGAGGAACGAAAAGAAAACATTACTTTAATTTTGCAATCCTTATTTTGCAATAAAAGACAGCTGTTGGACCATCAGAAAGACAGCTGTTGGACCATCAGAAAGACAGTAACAAATGGTGCTCATCGTATCCACATTGTATTATAGTACCTTGAACAACAATCTGTCGTGACAATGTAGAAATTATTCCCAGTATCATCTGCCAATACTTTTCCCTCATCAATAGATATTTCTCTCATCATTTTCTCTCGTCCACCACAATGTCTCCACCCAGCAGAACTAGATGGAACAGGCCTATCGAGGCAATCCTCACTGTTCCAACTTAAGTCGATTGAATCGAAATATTAGAAATGATTACCAACAACAATTTGGTCCTCAACCATAAATTGGAGATCCTATTGCAGAAGCATTATAGATGGCATGCAGGATGACAAAAGGAGAGACAAGCATCCTTCTATTGGCCAACAACTTTAACATATTTGATCAACATTCAACCCAGAAAGTTTAAAAGAACAATGACCAACGTAGGGAAGTATCTCAATGTTACCCCCAGCACCAACCCCTACCTTCAGAAAGTTCGTACAAAAAAAAAAACTAAGATGCTGCATAAAAAGTTGTACCTGGCATAGCCGTTCCCATCCAACTGATGTATGGCTAGGCCTTGATCTATGTTCAGGAGATGATTAGGAGGTAATGGATTCCCAGTCTGAAAACTCCTGTTTTAAAAGAGCAAGAGTCTCAGTTTCTTGGAAAATAAGACCAATATCAAGAGAATGTGATGAATGACAGAAAACAAGACCTTAACTGATAAACCTGAAAATAACAACAAAGCAGACTATTTGGAAGAAACAAATAGAGAAAAGAAAACAAGCAGACCAACATCACTACTTGGGTGACAATAGTAGGGCACTAGGTAGCACTGACACGGACTTCGCGTCTAACACTAACATCGACCGGGACACCGGACACCACAATATTCAAAAAACCAGATTTTGGACACCGCAGGACACCGCTGAATTTTTTAAAATATTTTTATTTTATATAATATACAATTATATATGTATATACAACACGTACAATGAAAATAAATATCAATTAAAGCAGCTGAATTTCGTTCAAAATGGATGACAAAGAAACACGGTAACATGAAATACTCTCAAAAATAACAAGAAAGAAGATCGGTAACAAGAAAGCAGCTTAATTCTCAACATATAACGCAATTAGAGTCTCAACAGTAACAAGAAAAAAATGAAAAAGACATTGAACCAAAGGCATGAAGAAGAGGTCTTATATGGTCAGATGGGTCTTAAATGAGATTGGAGATGTTGACCTATCTTCCTCTGGACTGGTAAGCTTGGATGCTTTCGGTAACACCAAAGATGGAAAAAAGAAAGAGATGAGAGAGAAAGAAGAAGGGTTCCTTTTCCTGGGTCAATCTGATTAGGGTTTGGCTTAAAAGTCCATTTCTGAAAAAGCGCAGATTTGTCAATTTATTACGCACTGAAATATTAAATTTTGGCCCCATCCCATACGCGTGAACACTTCTTAAGGAGGTGTCCAACACTTCTTCAGGAGGTGTCGAACACGGTGTCCAGGAATTAAAAGAAATAATCAAAAAATTCGGACACCGCTTAGAGGTGATAGACATGTATCCGGAGCTGTCGGTGAGGTGCAGAGGTGTCGGTAGATGTTGGACACCATACCTCGACCCATGTGAAGTGTTGATGCCTTACTAGGGAACCTTGACCATTTGACTTTGTTGCAGGACAACAGACCCTTTTAAACTTCACAAGTACCAGCTAAAATAGTTCGATATTTTGAATAAAAAGTCATGATGGGATATAGGGGTGTACTATGTCTCTGCAATAACCGTAAAGGGGAAAGAAGTGCTGTGACTCTTAATAATAATGCAACTTAAATTTATATGTCAGATGTATATAACAGAGAATCCATAAATCTCCGAAAAAGACATACTCGTCGATAAATCTGCAAGACATATCTATCATGAATCCAGTTCCTATATTATCTTCATCAGTGATTTGATCCTTCAGGATAGCTTCATTGTTACAACCAGTGTGGTTATGACGTACATTTGCGTCCACATTCCCAGCACCAGCCAACTCTTCATCTAAACCTAATAAAATGAGATTTTAAAAGCATACTGACTTTCTTTCAGGAAATTTAAGAGCTAAAATTCTAGGTACCATCACTGTGCTTCTTCAGTTCAGACGTCGGAGTATCAACAAGCCCAATATCAGCTTTTGGCACCTCAGAAGTGCACCTTATCTGTACACTCCTGCGTGTTCGAAAGTAAGTCAAAGAAAAGGAAGGTACTGAGCTACAAGATGATAACATGTGAAGGTCAAAGATCTCGAATCAATTTCATCAAGTACAAATAGAAAAAGGAAAAGCAAGTAGATTAAGTTTATAATTAAGTGGCAGTACCAACAGTACGTCACCCATTTTAATTTGTTGCAAGATAATATACCTCTGATATCACAAATGCATACGTGAGATAAATTGGTACTTCGAATACAAACCGTATTTATGGCATGTATTGTGGTGTCTTTGCAAGAACCGCTAAAGGCTCACAGCAAGTCTAGTCAATCAGAGAAGTGCCAATAGACCCCCTTCTAATTTCTATGCATCTTAATCTAACATTAATTTTGAATGGGTAGTAGTACATATGCAGAACAAACTTACTCTTTCATACATTTGTCATCACTTACGGACCCTGTTAATAACCCAGCTCCTCCTATATTTTCATCAGTGACGTGCTCCTGCAGAAAAGTTTCATTGCCACCATTTACGTTGTTATCACAAATGTGTCCGCCCATTTTTTTAACAACAGCCAACTCTTCATCTGCATCTGATAAATGAGATTTGAAAAATATGTCAATTTTAGAGAGAAAATTGAAAGGAACAAGAAATTCTATGTACCATTATTTTGCTGTTTGAGTTCACAAATTAGGTACTCACCAAGTCCCTTATCAGCCTTTGGCACCTCAGAATTGCATTTCAGGTGTACACTCCTGCTTGTTTAAATGTAAAGCGGATGAAAAGATAATCAGTGCATAACACGACAAGAATAATACCAATACGACAATAGATGGTGTCTGACAGGAAGCAGGACACAGTGTTTCAATATCAACTTATCAGAAGAATAGACAAAGGAGTCCATAAAACCGTTAGGAGTTACCATATTAGTCAGATAAAACAAAACAATGCAAACCACCTCCGAACCTAAGTGCCAATAGTTGCTATTCTTCGACCATTCGACTTTCTTTCAAGACTGGTATACCATTTAAAATTTCCAATTTGATATTTCAAGCAAGAATATTTAGTTCACATTAGGGTATAATGTCTCCACAAAAATGCCAAGGGGCTGAACGACTGCTAATGAAAAGCTATGGAGTGCCAGACCTGCTATCTACGCATATTAAGTGTATGATGGACAATATAAATTACTCCATGGATGTGCAACAAAAGCATACTCTTTGACACATCTATCATCTCTTGCAACCATTGCTAACACCGCTTCTATTTTCTTTTCATCATTGGCATGTTGTTGCAGTAACGTGTCATTGCCACCATCCATGTGCTTATTAGAACGGCACGTGTCCACGATATCCACATCAGCCAACTCTTTGTTCACACCTGGTTAAGAAATATCAAAATCATCATATTAGAAGAAAGTTCTGAGCCACAAACTACAGAATATAAGCTTCTGACTGAACGGAGGCATCCTACCTTCGGATGAAAGATATGTTTGTGAGCAAGAGGTTAAATACACATAAGGATACTCCAACCTAGGTAATATATGCTCAAACTACTCTCCCGTAGGAGATGACTTTCTATATTCATCGAAGGAAAATTTATAGACCCTCTAGCTTTTCATCTTCTATATTGGGAAGGTAAATAAACAATGTAAATTTCCTTTAATTACTTTATGGGCGAAAACCAGCTTGGTGAGATATAATGTTTAGAGGTAACAGCACTAAATGGTGTTCCAGACCTCTATAAGTTAAATCATGTCAGTCGATCCCCAGTTCCATGCACCTTCTTTATCTTCTTTCATGCTATCTAAAATAGATTGTCGTAGGAGTACATTAAGTAACATAGTACCTATTCTCAAAATCTTAATGACATAAAGCCGTAGTTAAAATTACTTTCCAACAGTTTCATCAACTATAGGCAGCGACAGACAATGTGACACCTAAATTACCTCCTGATTGTTTGTCTAAAGCATCAGCATCTCGAACAAGCTCGGGTGCAGTAGGACAAGCCTGAGGATCGCCATAATCAACAGCAACAAAGCTCATGGCTTGGGCTTTAAACCCACCAGAGTCGTCATTATCTATCTTCACATTGTCTTCTTTTTCATGAACAATGCTAGATGAGAACACAACAGTAAAGGTAACCCTTTATAACTTTGGGTCGTTTCCTCCTAACTGAAAAGAAATTTGTAAATTTAGAAGGTACTTTGGAGCAAACTAGTAAGGATACATGCTCTGGGCATTGTTAGTTGTAGTACTAATAGTAGTAGTGTTGCAGCTAGTGGGCTTGAGAAAATAGCCAGAAAGATAAACACCAGTGTGCCCTTGGCCATAAAAACGACATCCTCGGTCTCCTCGAATTCGAGATCCAGCTGACAAGATGTACGCTCCTTGTGCGACAAAGAGCAAAAGCGGATTGGAGGCTTTCCTCCGACACAACACTGAACCGCACTCCTAGGGAAGATGTGACCGTCTTTGTTAGCAAGTACAGCCTGCAAAACACAAGCGCGCGCATACACTGTTATGGAAGACAGTCACGGCTTTAATTTGTGATGGAACAAACAAAAGGATAAGCATTGATGATTTTGATCCAGCCGGAAATGATACTAGCCTGGGATATTCGAAGCCTTCTAGGACGGCCATCATCATCCCTCTCCAGAGTGTAAGGTTTAGAAGGTTCAAGATCAACCCCTTTGCATAACAGAGACAAAACCAACAGTTAATAACAACAATGAGACTCCCGATGAACAGTAGTATAAGCAATCATATTCTAACCGATGCCGGACAAATGCACCATAACAGAGTATGCATGAAATATGGGTACTTGACCATTACAATACTAAGGAAGATTAACAACAGTGCGTGCGCGTGTGTGACTTTGGGGGTAAAAGAATCTGACCCCAGAATGCCATTATCTCAGAGTTGGGGACCTGAAATTTCTTCTTCCTGCGCATAGAGAGCAGGGAGTCATAAAATGAGAAAGGGTTGTTTGTGGCGGGAACCGGAGAGAGAGACGATCATCAGACTTGGAATATGAAACGATTCCGGAGCAGTACTTTTTCATTCGGATTTCCATTTTCTTTTTCTTTTTCATTCGCATTTATTTTATTTGTAAAAGGCAAACCTCTTTCTTAAGGGAATCTTATCATACTGACGGGTGTTGTTTGAGTTTTTACTCTAATTCATACATATTTAAAACTTAATTACTAATATCTTTTATTTTAAAACTTATTTATTCGTATATCACACTTTTAGAAATCGATATTTGAAATCACGATTTCAAAGTAGAAATCGCTGTTTGAAACGATTTCTTCTTTATTTATACTGTAAAGTAGAAATCATTGTTTCAAACAGCAATTTCTACCTTAAATTGTGGTCTCAAACAACGTTTTGCAAAAGTGTGGTATGCAGGTAAATAAGTTTCAAAATGAGTAAATTGGTAATTAATTTTAAAAATGTATTAATTAGGAAAAAAACTCGATGTTGTTTGGGGGAGGGGGGAACCGAAGAGACAATTTTGTACTCAACAAAGTTTCTTCCTCCTAAGGTGGCCCCTTCCACCAAATCCCAAGAATCCACTTTTGCAAACCTCGGATTTTGTAGATTTTCATTATTTCGCATCTTAGAGACATTCTCTAGCATCTCTTAAAAGCAACGTGACCATGCATTTTAGATTCCTATAGTTTTCGCTTTGCAATCTCAAAATAAATCAACGATGTATGTTGCAACACGAGGAGCACCCAACTAGACATGCAACCATGAGGGACCAAATTATACAATTTTTTTTAATTTCTAAAGGCACTTGATATGTGTGAAAAATACTACCTATGGGATGATGACACGTGTCACCATCCCCATCAAAGCTGCCACAGCATTCATGAAAAAGTGGGAAGTGACGTCTACTCACCTTCCCAATATTTTCCATTATGGCAGTTACCCCCAACTTAAGGCCAATAACTGCATACTAACAATAGTAACCCGGCCCCCATTAGTCTAGTAACTCCCTAATTAAGGAGGAAATAATAACCACTAAGGGGAGACTCTATGAAAGGAAAAATGCAAGAATGAAAAAGGTAAGTGACTTATTCCGAGTTTACACTAAATCCATCTTAAGCTTATTCTGACTTAAGTATCGGAGAATTCCTGCCGGAAACCCTTCCGGCGAGTCACCGGTGTTGTCTTTGCTATGCAGGTCTATTCACGGAATAGGTTCCGGATTCCATCCGCAACATTTGGCGCCATCTGTGGGACCTGAAATTCGTGAATAGATCATGGCTCAAAATCCCAATCCGCAAGTTCAACAAGATGGAGCATTCTTAACCGCCAAATCACGGCAAAAGAGTGGTAAATGCCCTGGCAGCCACGACAGCGGCACCGGCGGCCACGACGACTACACTAATAGCGGTGACGGTTGCGGCACCCCCCACAAATCTTGCCTCAACTCCCCTTTAACCTGCTGGTCCATCTGAACCCCTACTATCAGGATCACTACAGTCGCTACCGCCAATATCACTCCACCGACCATTGACAATCAAGTTGACCTACTGGCAGTTATTCAGACAATGCAGCGATCCGTCAAGAAGTTGCAAGCCGCCATTAAAAATTCACCTTCGCGGCATGAGAGCATCCTAAGGGAAAGCATATAACTGATGGGCAAAGGCAATTTGTCCATCGACAATTGAATTACCATGAAGGACCAGGCGACTCTAAGATGCTAGAGAGATCAAATCGCCACCGTGTGATACAAGTGAAGGATGAGTATTCCGATGACGAACGACGTAATCCAAGGTCCAGAAGACATGAAGAGAGCTACTACGAAGCCCATTTCACTAGAAATGTCAATTCAAGTGGCAATCGAGCGAAATGATACTCTAACGCGCCAGTCATCATTGGGCGCCCTTGCACAGAAGAAGTTGATCTCTTCCCAATTCCCTCGAATTTCAAAATGCCTCCGTGTGAGTCATATGATGGCACAGGAGACCCGATGGAACACTTGGCCTATTTTACATCGGGATTAAAACCTACATCTGGTTCCCGACCAGATCATGTGCTGGGCGTTTCCCATGACGCTAAAAGGAGCCGCACACTTATGGTTCCAGCACCTCGCTCCATCTCTTGCTGGGCTCAATTGGCTGAGTCCTTTCAAAGCAATTTTCTCACAAGTCAAGCGCAGAGGAAGAACTCCTTGGCCTTTTTTCGCATAGTCCAAGGGCCAAAGGAGTCATTGAAGTCATATATGCTCGCTTCAACTCTGAAAAGCTTCTCATTAATCACTCAGATCTAGGAGTGACGTTTGCAGCAATGGCCAGGGGAGTGAGACCGGACACACTTTTACGTTTCTCGCTAAACAAACGCCCGCCAGAGAACATAATTGATCTCCTCGATAGGGTGGAGAAATATCTTCTGGTTGAAGAAGACTCAGTGACATCACAATAGGAAGAGGCATAGACAGGGCAAAAGAGACGTGATCGTCAAGAAGAAAGGGCGCTGGAAGAACACAAGCATCCGTGTGCGGTCCTCCCCAAATCATTCACCCCTCTCAACGCTTCTCGCGAGTACATCCTTCACCAGATCAAGGGTCAAAACATCCTCAAGTGGCCAAAACCCATGAGAGGACCGGCCGAGAGAAGAGATACTCAGCTGTATTGTCACTTCCATAAGGACCATTGTCACACGATAGAAGAATGTAAGGTTCTTCAGCGAGAAATCAAAATCTCACAGTCAAGGGGCACCTCAAGCAATTTGTCAAGACCAATGATCGACATCAGAATGGGAGAAGAGGGAACCAGTGGAGAATAGAGGAAGCGCCTCCAAAAAACCCACCTGTGATAAATACCATCTCTGGAGGACCAAGTGCCGGAGGGCTATCCAGCTCTTCTCGAAAAGCTTATGCTCGGCAGGTCAACTTGACACAAGGTCCTGCCAAGCAGGCAAAAGCGTCTCCGACTTTGGAGTTCGATGATTCAGACCTTAACGGGATAATCCTGCCACATAATGACACTCTCGTCATATAGACGTTTTCCAAGTCAAGCGCATTTTAGTTAATACTGAGAGTTCGCAGACATCATCTTCGAAGACGCGTTCCTTCAAAAAGACCGTATGAATCCAATATCCTCTCCATTATATGGCTTTACTGGCACCTCTACACCAGTGAAGGGGATTACTTCACTCACAGTTATAGCTAGAGAGACACCTCATCAAACAACCACACACTTGACTTTCTCATAGTTAAAGTCAAATCTTCATACAACGAGATATTGGGCCGAACAGATTCAATAAGTTGCAAGCCGTGGCCTCAACCTACCATCTCGTCATGAAGTTCCCTACACTAAAAGGGGTTGGTTCTGTGAGAGGAGATCAGACGCTGGCTCGAAGGTGTTACGTGGCCTCTTGCAGGACTGAAGAGACGCTCTCCATTGACGATCAGCGTGATGGGAAGACAATAAGACGTGCAGAACCTATGGAAGAACTCGTCTCTGTACCATTGATAGAAGGAGATGACGAACGACAACTGCGGATTGGCTCTACGCTAGAGCCAAACATTCGTGATCAGTTGATTTCCATGTCTTCGGTTTAACATGGATATCTGTAACGCCCCCAAAAATCAAGAGCTCCGTCATCCCGAACTCCCGGGTCGTTAACCTACCGGATCACATCAAACCTGTCAAATCTATTCACTAACACATATTCCAAATCACCTAATTCAACATCAACTCAATTTCTTCAAAATACTAGATCACAAACTGCTTAGCTTAAACTATTGCAACTTAGGTTCTTCGCAATTCAAAATTTCTAAGAACGAATTTACAGTACCGTCCCACGCAGGGGTCTCAATACCTAGTAGTGGTGGGCTCACCAAAACCTCACGCAGACTCTAACCCATTCCCGAACCTACTACAACTTATCATTACCTGCAGAAGGGAGCTAAACGAAGGGTGAGCTTTTGAGAGCCCAGTAAGGTCGTACAAGGACTACAAAAGAGATTATAACACGACTCTGAAAAATCCAACCGACGATGATTTTCAAAAAACACTTCGAACGATCAAAACTCAATGATTACCCAAAATGATCAAAATTCATCAGAAATAGATGCCCAAAATAAATATTAACAATCAGAACAAAATCCAAAACGATCAATAAAAGATCCTTTTCAAGTCAGCATTTCCAAGTACCACGAAAATTTTCCTTGCTCAAGGGATTTTAATCCGAACAGAAATTCATTTCAAAAATACAGCAAGATTTCCCGAGGGATTTTAACCCAAGCAGAAATCAAATAAGATAATACGATAAAGGCTTGTCAAGGGATTTCAACCCAAGTACAAATCCTTCTAGCTAAGTACAATGAATGTTTGTCAAGGGCTTTCAACCCAAGTACAAATCATTCTAGCTAAAAAAATCAAAAATCAATGTTGATCCTGGGCGATTGCAATGCCATTATGGCAAGCTCATATAGTGTACTCATGCATGATGTACTAAATAATTACTAGTCCACTTGGGTACTAGCCTGCGTTTCATGCAGGATTCAACCAGCCTTATACCACATCCCCACTAAACAGGTACCCAGGCCAACACATAAATTAACAATATCAATGAGAGTTAGCATAAGCTCATATCCCCGAAATCAATTCGGGTTCTCATAACAATAATCATACTGACATAAGTCAGCATTCGGGATTTTCAGAAGAAATCAGAATTTCAAAAGAAAAATCACAGATAAACAACAAAAACGATCGCGAATAATTATCGAATATAATCATATCAATTAGAAAGAATGGATACGAAAAATAATCATAGATAAACAACAAAAATGACTGCGAATAATTATCGAATATAATCATAACAATTTGAAAGAATGGATACAGACAATTATCAAATTTGTTCAGCACGCAATAACACGCGAGCATCACAAGATTTCTAAATAACCGATTCAGGTTCAATATTAGGGTTTTCTGGGCAAGAACATGCTGATATCAATATATAACTTAGAGTTCGGCATTAGCCGTAATTATATCAAAGGAGTACTTACGAGTACAAGTAATCAAATAAGGGTTCGGACAAAAGTCCTTACCCAAGGTTCAGATAGAATTACTTACCTGGATCCGCAGCTAAATTATCCTAACCGAAAGTCTTTAGCTTTAACCTAAACGAAATAATCGAACCATTAGAATACAGCCTACAGAACAAAATTATAACTTAATACAAACTCACACATGCTCCCAAAATGAACCTCCCCTCACCGGGTATGTAAAATTACCGAAACGCCCCTAGGGTGTAAAATTACCAAAATGCCCCTCTCGGACTTAAATCACCCAAACGGTCTTACCGTAAGTAGAATCACTGAAATAAGCTTCCCATATATAAGTTTATACAAAAATACCTTTCTTAGGTCAAATTACCAAAATATCCCTTCGGGGCGGCAAATTACCAAAATACCCCCCGTTACACTTTAATTCTCAAAATGACTTTTCCATAAGCAAAGTCACTAAAATAATCTTACTGTATGTAAATTTACTTCAAAATACCTCTTATAGGCAAAATTACCAAAATACCCCTTCAGGGTGGTAAATTACCAAAACACCCCTGGGGTTTTCGGCATCGAAAAAATCTCAAAAATATCTTAAACCGCTATTTAAAATATCATGATATCATTTCTGGTTTAAAAAGTATTTTAGAAAATTTTTGTCCGAAAATCTCGAACTGGTGTCCGGACCGAGCGCTAAAAGGCCAGTTTCACGAAAAATACCTATTGGCCTCGGAATGGTCCGAAATTTTAGATAATGAATCATATCTGTAAAATATGACTTCCATAAAATTTTTAGGTTAAAATAACTTGGTCTAATATGCTAAATAAATCAATAAAGTTCTTTAATCGGTACCCCAATTTAGCACTCTTCGCGGACTCCGAAAATTCTTAAAAACTTCCAGAGAGTAGTTCTCGTAAAAACATTAGAGGTTATAGTTTTGTACTTTGTCTAATTTTGGCCTTAACTATTTATAAAAAATAGGATTAAAAACTGCCTAGTTGATTTTTATCTTTAGTGACCATTACACTCACTATTCAAATTAAAGCACACACTATTGCACCTTTTACACACACACACACACTTTCTTCCACCTTCAGCTGAGACACTTTCATCCCACAAACACCAATTGATTCACTTTTAACACCCTCCAAATCACTATAAATCCGTTATACTAGCTTAAGGATACTCCAACACAAAATTAAACCGACAATTCACACCAAATTCCCAAATCCGTAACCCGTATGTTCAAGAACACACACACACACAAGGCACAAACTAATTTAAACGCAGTAAGGGCAAGAATTGCCTTCGAGAATTGGAGTGAATTTCGCGATTCCCTCCTAGTTCCCTTCTTCCCGCACCCCTGCTCATGGCTTAGCTTGGTCTTCCATGTTCTTCGTTTGGGGTTACTGTTCTTCTTCTTCTTCTTTCTATTTTTGGTCTTCCTTTCCCGAAATGGAAAGTTCCTCTCTTCTTTTCTTATTTGCATTTTTGCCCCCACGATTTCTTCTTTCCATTTCATTCGGTGCTTCATTATCTCTTCCATTATTAAATAGTTTAATTTAGCTTAGTCATCAACCTAATAGGAGGTGGCAACATTTTAAGATATGGTTTTCTCCGAATTGCAAATTAGCCCCCAGAAAGTTTCATAATTACAAAGTGACACCCATCTTTTGTATAATTACATTTAAGCCCTAAAAAATTTCTAATCCTTGTTAATTAAATCAAATGTCACTAAACACACAATATCACTCCTATTATTACCTTTCATCACCAAAAATTATTAATTTACAATTATACCCCCAAAGTTTTCTAAAATTACGAAAATGCCCTCAAGATTTCAAAAATTACGTTAGTAGTACCCGGGCATTGCCTAAAATTAACGCCCGTCTATTTTTCGAAGCACCAATGATTATTTTAACTGGCTCCCGAAGTTCGGGATATTACAATATCTTTGCATAGAGTGCAGCAGACATGTCGGGTATAGACCCATTTGTGGTTACTCACTGACTTTCGGTCGATCCCAGGCATAAGCCAGTTAAGTAGAAGAAACGACCTTTTGCACCTGCACGGCAATTGATCATCAAAAAGGAAGTTGACAAACTCTTGGAGGCTGACTTCATAGAAGAAATTGACTATCTCGAATGGGTAGCCAACGTAGTCATGGTCCCGAACGCCGGAACGGGGAAGTGGAGGATATGCATCGACTACACGGATCTAAATAGGGCATGTCCTAAGGATAGCTATCCATTGCCACGCATTGATACGTTGATTGATGCCATGTCGGGACATGAATTTGCTCAGCTTCATGGATGCTTTCTCCGGGTACAACCAGATCCGAATGCATGAATATGATGTAGCCAAGACAAGTTTCATAATGGATCAAGGTCATTTCTGTTACAAGGTCGTGCCATTTGGATTGAAAAATGCCGGTGCTACCTACCAAAAGCTGGTCATTTCTTTTAAACCCCTCATTGGAAAGAACATGGAAGTCTATGTTGATGACATGCTCGTCAAAAGCCTTCGCGCCGAGGAGCATATCGCCGATCTTCGACAATGCTTTAAACTCCTCGGCGAATATCACATGCGCCTTAACCCTACCAAGCCTTTGGGGTGTCATCCGGGAAATTCTTAGGGTTTATGGTTTCACAAAGAAGAATTGAAACTAACCCAAAAAAATAAGATCTATCCAGGAAATGGTCTTGCTAAGGCGGGTCAAGAAGATACAAGTCTTAACAGGACGAGTAATCGCTCTCAGCCGATTCCTTTCTAAATTAGCCTAGCGTTGTGTCCCATTCTTCAAGACTTTGAAGAATATCAAAAGTTTCGAATGGACAGTCGAATGTCAAGCCTCCTTTGATGCATTGAAGGAGTATCTCGCATCACCTCTGCTCCTCTCCAAGCCTGTCGGGGGAGAAGAACTCTTTCTTTACTTAGCCATAGCCAAATTTGCTGTCAGCGCTGTCTTAATTCAGGAGCAAGACGGTCGGTAACTCCCCATTTACTATGTGAGCAAGGTTTTCCAAGGAGCTGAACTGTGATATCCAACTGTAGAAAAACTTGCGTTCGCTCTTTTGATTGCCGCGAGGAAGCTTCGACCATATTTTCAGTCAAACACGATTATCGTGCTCACTGGCAAACCATATAGAAGAATATTGCACAAACCTGACTTATCTGGTCGCCTTGTGCCCTAGTCGGTAGAGTTGGGCAAGTTTGACATTCAATACAGACCTTGCCCCTCAATCAAAGGCGAGGCCTTGGCAGACTTCATTGTCGAATGTACTCTCCCAATTGAAGACGAAGAGCCTCTCCCCTCCAACCAACCTGAGTTGACTTGAACTCTTTTCGTGGATGGATCGTCAAACATGAATGGAAGTGGAGCAGGATTAATTCTTAACAAACCAGACAGTTTTACCATATAGTATGCCCTTCATTTTGACTTCCCTGCTTCCAACAATGAAGTCAAATATGAGGCCCTGACAGCGGGCATGTATTTAGCCTGTGCTATGCATGCAGAATCCCTCCAAGCTTACAACGATTCCCAACTCGTTGTAAAATAAATGTTAGGGGAATATGAGGCACAAGATCCGAAAGTGGCTGAGTACTTGCCCAAGGCGAAAGAAGTTGCATACATATTCGCCCTTTTTAAGATCACACAAGTCAGCATGGAAGACAATACCACTACAGACGCGCTTTCACGATTAGCCTCTCTTGACCCATCAGGGTTTGGCCGAATAATTCACTTGGAACTCTTACATGAGCCGAGCATCGCTACACATGAAGTAATGCATGTCGAGCATGAGTCATCATGGATTGATCCCATGAAGGCCTACCTTCAGGACAACACATTAGCTACCGACCGGAAGCAAGCCGGGAGCATCATCCTACGCTCGGCTTGGTATGTCATTGTATAGAATGTATTATACAAACGCTTCTTCACACTTCCTTATCTTCGTTGCCTCACCCTATCTGAGGCTAATTATGCTCTACGGAAAGTTCATGAAGGTATCTACCGTCAGCATTTAGGGGGACGTGCATTAGTGCACAAAGTTCTTCAACAAGGATACTATTGGCCAACCATGCCTCGCGATGCTTTGGATTACACTAGAAAATACGATGCATGTCAGCATTTTTCCACAAATCCTAGGCAATCACCAAGCCCTTTGTCAGTATTGAGCAGCCCCATACCTTTTACGATGTGGGGAATAGACATCATGAGCCCTTTCCCTCCAACCACAGCTCAGCACAGATACAAGAAACCCTTTGACTTCTTAAATAGTTGCACAGCTTAGACTGCAACCGTTGACTTCTCAGCTTCTAAGTGATCGACTCGAGCTGTCAATTCAGTATTAGCAAGCTCCAACCGCTGCACCTTCTTACTCAAGTCTTCCACCTTTTTCTCAGCCTCTCGACAAAAATTATTTTCTATCATAACCTTCTTATTATCCTTGTCCAGCACCTTGTCTATAGCAATCAACTTCTCGGCTCTAATCTGCACCTGTGCCATGGCCTACACGCCAAAAACTTTAAGGCCAAACAGCGAAAAAAATAACAAAAAAAGAAAGGGGAAAAGAGCTTTACATGTGATATTAACTGGACCATCCCATTGGCTGTCTTAGTGATGCCATAGCCCAAAAAAGTCTTGCGATCAATAGGAATGATCGCATGGCTAGACCAATCCCATGCCGTGCGAGGAGACTAGAAGATAGATCATCGATGGATACCCCCCAAGCAAGATGATAAGGAGTATCAGGTTGAACAGATGATGAAGTAGCTCTGCATCCAGATCTACTCGGGACTTTTCGCTTCTTGGGATCTTCTTTGGACTTGTTCGTCGTGGACGAACCCAGAACAAAGTCAGACTGCATCACATTTGGTTGTGACCTAGAAACCAGCGCACCGAAATCCAAGTCCCGCATCTCTTCTACCTCAATGCCATGGATCGAAGCCAGCTCATCAGGAATGATCTCTCTTAAGACCCCCTGAGCATTGAACAGTGGTGGATCCCCTTGTGTTCTAGATGACATGATCTATGCACACAGGTCAAGAGTAAGTTTACTCTTAAAGACTAGCTGAGCATAAGACTTCATAAGAGAATTAACCGGGATCATTTTCGCCCTTTTCTTCCTCTTCATCAAAATCCTATGAGTTTAAGGGGAAAAGGTGATGCCACACTCGCGAAGCTGAGCATTACTCAAAGGGTATCTAGATTCTAAAGGTTCAACACCCTTGAGCTTCGCAATATTCTCAAGGTCAGTCTCCGACAAATCTCTTTCTTTTAATGCATTACAAGTCTTAGTTTCACATTCAGGAAGCCACACATTGCAGACCTCAACCCACTGGGACTTAGGCAATTTAACGAATAGAAACTTCTCCTTCCAATGATGATTAGACGATGGTGGGTGGGGAAACAAATTGGTCTCGGCTTTTGGATGCCGACTCAAAAAATAACAACCCACTTGCTTAGCTATAATATAGATAGTAAAAAACCACCTGAATACTCTAATCCTAAGCCTTAGCCCAAGCTTATAACACTGGTAGATAAAAAAACTTATGAAATGCCATGCATGAGACAAGAATTACCAGGTGCAAGGTGCAAGACCGTAAGCATTCAAAACCTTGATAAAGAAAGAGTGAAGAGGAACCCTACAGTCGTTGATGAACATGTCCCAATAAACACTAATCTCATCAATTAGGGTCATGTTAGCCGACTCGCCCTCATCAGGAAGCCTAAGCTTTATGCTCAGTGAAATCTTACAGCGCTCCCGTAGAAGCTTCAATTCATAACTACTAAGCTTACTTCTGAGCGTGTGCACGTCAAAAGGCTTAGGAGACTGGGCGTTCTTGTAACGCCCCGATTTTTTATTGAAGCGTTAATTTCAAATAAACAAAATTAGGAAACCTTAAAATATCTAAAACTCTCTCAATTGGGTATTCAGAACATCTAAGAATAAGTCTCCAAGAAACATCAATAAATGTCACACCAGCTTTAAACTATTACATTGACCTCAATTACTCCTACACAGAGCTCCAAAATAAAATCTAAAGCCAAATTCAATCGTACAAAAAATATAAAATGAAAATCCTTCCCTAAAAAGCTTCTTAGTTAGTCATGCCTTAAAATCCTTTGTACAACTCCAACCACTGCCTGATAACTTGAAAGTAAGGGGTGAGCACAAAGCCCAGTAAAGATAATCACACACACACACACAGTACAAAGCACGCTATATCAATAGTAGTACTTGGAAGTGATAAAGAAAGATACCAAGGTGCATGGCAAATACCAAAACCAATGCACTAACTTTCAATTCAGAAATCAAATTAGCAACAAGATCAAATAGCTCGTATCGGCAGACAATACAACCTCAAAGTAAGGAATTACCATATATAACTAAATTTACAGCGGTTCATAAGGTTTCGATGTGTTTAAAACAATACAAATTTAAGTTCAAAACGTTTTCACCAGTTCTGATAAGTATATCTTATATTCCAAAAAGACTATAGTGAATTCAATAATACTTTAGATAAGTTCGAAAACTTCTTCAAATAGATCAGATATCAAAATCCAAATATTGAATTAGTACAAAGACAAAGACCACGGGAGCCATTCAAAAATGTGTCATGCGTGCCATCACTGACACGTGAGACAAGGTTCAGAAATTAAGATCGCGATCTCTACCTCATCCCGCTGAGCTAGCCCACATTCCAATCCATGTGGGTAAGTCAGAAATAGATAAGTCACATACACTGTGACATGGCTCGCCAGATTATAAAAACATATACCAAATTAACTTAATAAACACCAAGAGTTTGAAGCCGGCAAAGTCATTCTCGTTTACACGATTCTACGCAGAATAGTTTTATTCAAGGGCAAACTTCAACAATAAAATCGACGAATTCTAATAAAACTCAAAGGAAGAGGACTAGTTACTGTTTCCGTAACGTCTAAGATCATAAAAAACGGATAAGAAACGAATAAGATGGAGTAAGTCAAAGTGAGCTAATTTGCAGTGTCAAACAACAACTTTTGCACTGATGAATAACTTTCAAACTGAATTTTGATTAGGAAATAGATAGATTCTGATAAAACACAAAACTAAGAAGTTTAATAGGACTCTTTAAGGTTTCTAGATCGTCTAGAATCATGAAGAACCAATGAGAAACAAAGGAGATAGAGCAAATTGAAGTGGGCTGATTTACAGTGTCAAAAATAGAAAAGTCTGCACTAATAAATAACTTTCAAACTCAATTTTGACCAAGAACCAAATGGATTCTCATAAAACCTTAAACTACAAAGTTTAAGAAGACTATTCAAGGATTTTATAATGTTAAAGATCATTAAAAACCAATGAGAAACAAATAAGATACAACAAATCGAAATTGGCTGACCTGAATTGGCAGAAATATAAGCATAACAATGTTCAAGTCTATTTTTGAATATGGATCACTTCAAATTTCAGACAACACAAAACCACAAAGTTATAGTAATCTATTTGAGGTTTTTAAAAAGTGTAAGAACACTAAAATTGGCCTAGTAACGACAAAGTTACAGACTTTTGAATTAGCTACAAAGATTTACAATAAGAATATCACGAATCAAAGTCAATAATCGGAAGTACAAAGAACTATTTAGTGTAACGATCAAGAAAGTAATTAGGGTTCTAAAAAATCAATAGATCTCTTTAAACAACAAATCAATTGATGAACGGATCGAAAATCAGAATTTAGATGGGGTAAATGCATGAGAAAACGCTTACCTCAATTGCGTAAATCAACTCCAAGTCTTGATCTTCTCAAACTAATTATATAAAAAATCCTAATATAATAATACCCAAAATTTCTATTAGACTCTATCAATCACATTAGCATATGTGGGTTTTTACCACAAACCTCAATCCCAATATCAAAATAAGATCTTACCTTAATGTAATGACCAAAATCTGAAGAGTAATCTTCCTAGAGATTCTTTGGAGGCTCTTCTGAAGTTTGTGTGCTCCTAAGAATTATATTGCACATAAGTTATGAGCCTAAAAGGAATGCAATTATATTTCTAACACAAAAAGAATTGCAAAATACCCATTATATCCCAAAATTTTCTAACTTTATAAATGGGTCATACTAAAAGCCCAAATTTAAATTGGGTCATCTAATCCAAAAGTATAACTCACTTTCTAGTAAGAAAATTTTAAATTGATTTTTAGGCCCACTATTTAATTCAAACTCACAATACATTCTAATTCGTACTTACACAAGTATCCTGATTAAATAAAAATCTGGGGTGTTACAGTTCTCTTTTAAGACTTCCTTGGCAGGAACCCCCTTTTTTCTGAAAAGGAATTACGGGCACGCCAATTTCTAAAAATAAAGGGTCAAAGGTTGGCTCTACCCTAACACGCTGGTCACTAAACTCAAAAACATATTCACTATCTTGGTTGGACATAATTCCAGATCAAAGCAAAGGATTTCAAAAGAAAATTTGAAAAGAAGTTGAAACTTACATGAAAAAATAAGATGATCTTCACTCTTCTAACTTAGAAATTTCCTGTGAACAAAGCCCCAAATTTCTCTATCTCTCCCTCTCTCAACACTTGAGAAATGAAACGGATTGTGAGAAAATAGAGTAGTCTCTCCCCCTTATATAGAAGCAACATATCAATCTAATGGATGAGTTCTTGTAACCGTTAAGATACCTTACCTTGGACACATGGTATGCATCCAAGGATATGACCGGAGGCAAATTTACCCATTTGTCCCATGATGAAAACTTCGACAAAACCAAACAGAGATACCCCTTCGGTCCTAGCCTCCCGAGCAGACGAGCGTATTGGATCATACGCCTCTGCTCTAGACGAGAAGACGAGTAACTTCAATCCTAGCCTCTGTCGAGCAGACGAGCGCATTGGATCATACGCCTCTACTCTAGACGAGTAGACGAGCAACTTCGGACCTAGCCCACGCCGAGCAGACGAGCCCCTTGGAAGCCTCTACTCGGCCATGCCGAGTAGATGAGCCCCTCAGAGGCCTCTACTCGGCCAGGCCGAGTAGATGAGCCCCTCAGAGGCCTCTACTCGGCCAGGCCGAGTAGACGAGCACCTCAGAGGCCTCTACGTGGCCATGCCGAGTAGACGAGCACCTCAAAGGCCTCTACACGGGCACGTCGAGTAAACGAGTGCTTAGAAGACTCTACTCGGCCATACCGAGTAGGCGAACAAAAAAAAACTTTTAGAATCCATTATTAAATAGATTCGATGAGGAAATCAATAATGACGCTACAATTCCATATTCTTCTTCAGGAAATAACATGGAATGGGGGGCAAATAATATGGGTGAAAAATACCACCTATGGGATGATGACACATGTCACCATCCCATCAAAACTGCCTCACCATTCATGGAAAAGTGGGAAGTGACGTCTACCCACCTTCCCACTATTTAATATTATGGCAATAACCCCCAACTTATGGCAATAACTGCCCACTAACAATAGTAACCCCCCATTAGTCTGGTAACTCTCTAATTAAAGGGGAAATAACTAACCACTAAGGGGAGACTCTATAAAAGGAAAAATGCGGGAATGAAAAAGGTAAGTGACTTATTCCGAGTTTACTCTAAATCCATCTTAAGCTTATTATGACTTCTTAAGTATCGGAGAATTCCCGCCGAAAACCCTTTCGGTGAGTCACTAGTGTTGTCTTTGCTATGCAGATCTATTCATGCAATAGGTTCCAGATTTCATCTGCAACAGCACCCAACACACTTAAGCTGTAACTGAAATGTCAATCTCAGCTCTAAGGCACAACTTATGATGAGAGTCGTCTCTTTCATTATAAGGACTCCCTATTCTACTATAATCTTACTTGTTCAAACAAGGCCAGGCAAATATCATCTTTGGCTTAGCCTAGAGATGCTATGGATAACAAATCAGCTGAGAAAATGAGAGTTGAAATGATACTTATAGTACTTGAAAAAAGTATGATATGATATAACTGGAAGAATGAGAGACAGGCACAGATAACTTTACAATTGACTCTTATTGCTTCTTGTAATGCGCAATAAATAAGAGTGGCTGCATTCTAAGGAGACTCTCCAACATGACTTATATTCAACAAAGTTCCAAATACTTAACGCGAACGACGTCCTTTGTACTTGTCGTCAACATGAAATACACAACATAAGCGATTATATCCAACCATATATTATCATTTGTGCAATTAGTTAGTAATTGCCCAAATCTTGACAATAGCCATGCCATTTTAATACCAAAGTTTTCAAGCACGCTTTTAGGACTTGGACCAAGATTGTCCATCGCATATCTCTTATGGTCAGTCTTAATATTAGTACCACAAGCTGGTTTATAAGTTGCAAGTAAACCTAGATGAAACCGACATCATCAAAGGTTGTCGTTTTTTCCCCAATAAGAAAATGAGACATACTTATTTCACTTCTGCACCATTCAGTGAGTGCTATTATAAGGTGTAGCTAACCATCTCGAAAAAAATCGTAGACCCATGAAGGGTCTAAAATTACGAGTCGCCATCTTATTTCACTAAACAAAATGAAAGTAAGAAAAATCCTAAAAAGACTCTAAGATGTCTGAAGATAACTAATCTACTAAAAACAAAGAAACATTTTTGAGTAAGTTGTACGACAGAAGGTGTTAGGCACCTGTCATACCTTTCGGTCTCTACTTCATTTATATTGATTTTTGACCTTTAATAGATAACACAAAAATATGCATAAAGCAAACCCTAGTTCTAATTCTACATTATTGGTTTGATAACAAGGGATCAAATAACCTATGTATCCGGTCGGACAAACCGAAATCAAAACCATCGTAGTCCAATTGAGCCCTACAGTGACAACCTACATTTCGATCTTAGACTCAAAGTAAGAAATGAAATAGAGACTCTTTTGATAATTTTGTAATGCAAATATGATCGCGGGGAGGAGAGATACACTATACTATTCTGTTAAACTAGCCTAAAAAGTAATAAATACGTTTGCCTATAAAACTCAGGAACACTTTATGAGGAATCCACCATACGAGTGACTTAAGAGTATATAGAAGTGATTATAAAGTAAAATTTTCTTAAGAGATGATATATCACTTCTAAGAGAGAAATAGTATATAAAAGCTCTTGGGAGAAAAAGTTGGTCCCTTGAAATGTAGTCCAAAAGCCCTATTTATTGAGGTCTGAAGTACCAAAAATGATATAGATGACAATTTCAATATTTGATCTAGAGATAAAACAGAATATTTGATAAAACTTGCCACCTGGAAAAAACAAAAAATTCATGAACCGACTGGTTCCTCCTTTGGACAAACCAGAAGGTTCATTTCTTGGACAAACCAACCGGTTTTCAGTGAACTAGTTGGTTCACCATTTAAAATATTAACATTCTTATTTTTAAATTTTCAAAATTTATCTATCCTTAACGAGATGACGTGTACACGCGATGCATGTGTGATTCTATCATTGCAAATTATGTTTAATGTACTTTGAACTAATAAGAAAAATAAAAAACAAAGAGATGTGAATTAGGATTCCAGTAGAAGATAATGTAAAAATAAATTTCTAAATATCATCAAACTTTATCATTTTTTGAATTTCAATTTTTTTTATTTTTTTTTACATCTCATAGTTCGGTTGCCACTAAAATATAAGACATTCTCACTCTCACCCATCACCGCCCGCACCCATGTCTTTACCAATCTGATGCCACCATTATTATCATTATCATCATCACACACACACACATGCACGCACAAAGCCTATGTACGATGAACCTCAAATTGACACTTCTTTCTCTCAACTCCCAATCTTTGCCGGAAAGCCACAAAGACTATGTCGAGGGGCTCAGTGAGTCCAACTTCTCTTATGTGTTTATGGATCAAGGAGCTCCTGAACTGCTTGAAAATGCACCAGTCCATAAGATTGGTTCGTCGCTTGATTTCATGGATGGAACTCCAAGCTGCAATGTTGGAAGATTCAGAAGTGATCAGTCTTGGATGGAACACCAGCGTGCACACACACATCATACACAGACAAAAACACATCAGCGCACACACACACACATCACACACACGCCGTAACTCTATCTACTCCAGTGGCGTCGGCACACACACCATAACTTTCCCTTTGACTCAGTGGCGCCGGCAGCCACCTCCCATAGTACAGTTATTAATCTGCCACCGAAGTTATCACCACTTTCCAACAATCGCCTCCAGTCGCAGACCCATGACCCAATCCACGAAAACCAACCACCCACCCACAACCAACATCGCCGGCAACACCTTCCGGTGACCACGTCGGTAACACCTACTTTCCCCTGCCACTATAGCCACCACTCTCCCCACGACCACTAACCACCACCGATTCTAGTTCCCAAGGCCCTCAATGTCCAACACCACCGGCGACACCCTCTGCGACAAACGGTGCAGCACTATCCTACGACACTGCTGTTAACAATCTTCGGTGACCTGTGCGCCATCTGTCGGCATCACCCATTGCCCCTGCCACCACTTTACCCACACCGGCCTCTACCTCCCCACTAAAACCACTCACCCGCGGCCAACAAGGGACCACACGTGACACGGTCAACATCCATCGGCCCACCCACTCCTTGTCATCTTTCCATGCCGTCGGAGGGACAACCCATCAAGCGGCCCACCCATGGCCGTCGTGCCCCGTAATCGCACAACCACAGAGAAGGGGAAGGGGAAATGCAGACCAAAAAAAATGCATGAAATGAAAAAAATGCACAGACTACGCTTACCACTGAAGTCTTTTTGAAAAATGAATTAGAGCTCCTCAGTCAGCAATGGCGATGGAGGAAAATGCAATTAATAAGTTCAGGGAGTGGGAGTGTTTTTGAGGTAACTGAAGATGTGGAGAATAGAAAATGGGATATTTTACTTTTTTGTCCTTAAATTGGACACTTATCAGCACTAAAGTTACTCTCAGTGTAACACCAAAAGGGTGTTACACCAAAAATAGACTTTTCATTATAAGTAGTACAGATTCAGTAATTATCTGTAGAAGTACAGTTGGAATGAACCAGATTTAGAAATTATCTCTATATTTCATATAAATCAAGGATTAATCACATGCATCAAGAATAAATTATAAAAATAATCCTAAATCTTTTTAAGTAAATTACAACTTTTGACATGGACACGACAATCCTATTTTCTCTTTCTTTTTTCTATGTGTTATCATGATTTATGTGGTAGTTATATATGATATAATCATCCTTAATAAACCCATATTAGAGCGTCAACAAAAATCTAAGTATAGCAATTGTTTTGCATACTAGCAATAGGCTACTTGAGCGTTTAAATTTTTTATATCGGGCATTGTTAATAAAAAATTACAGAGCTTTCATTTGGAACCCCGGTCCCCTCCCTATGCAATAAGGTTATGTTTTCTGATTAAAATTGTTTTAATCCTTATTTACTCTATGTGGTGAAATAGGATAAGAAATTTAAACAATAATTTAAAAAAAAACCTCATTCTTCAAAATGTGATGAGGATAAATTATAGTTTCCTATAAAAGGTGTTTGTAGTCCGGTTACAAGTTTATATTTCTTATGGGATGCGCTTCTAAAAATTATTGTGAGAATTCTCCCAAGAAGAGATTTTTGTATGCAAGTATAATTTTATAAAGATCAAAATACGCACACTTAAGTTGATTTGGCTGCTAGAGGTAGAGTTGGCTAGAGGCAGGTTTAGAGTGAGGTGAAAGTAAAAGGGAAGTGCTTCCTTTACAGTAAGATCAAACGCTGAAAATGTAAATGCGACACATAGCTTAAGAAGCTAAAGGACAAGGGTAAGATCAAATTTATAGTCGGTTAATTATGTTTATTTCTACGAGAACTTGTCTGAATCGCGTGCCACTAATCAAATTTGCTATTTGTTGCAATAGTTCTAGAAAACCAGAAGACTAAGTGGAAGATCAACCTTATATTTGCATCGGATGCTAGAGTAAGTAGCAGTTGTCGTTGGAGTAGTTTCTTTACAATTTTCCATTGATAGGATTTAATTATAAATAATATGCACCTCTAATACCAAAGGTATCACTCCCACGACCCGGGGCATACTTTCACATACTATGGTTATGAGAAATAAAATACCAAACATTTGCAAATATGTAAATCTAAAAAGGTAATCACAGCTCAAAACATAATACAAATCAAGCACTTGCATCAATCGTCAAGCTTGCTAACTGCAGCGGAAGCATAAATAAGAAGATACATTGTCCAGAAAGGGGTTTCCAAGTGCTACTTCAATTATTCTTATTCTCCAAAGGCAAAATAAAAGACTTAAAACAAAGTAAAACTTGAAGCTCTTTTGAAGCTATTAACCTCTTTCTAAACCATGTCATCTTAATTATCTGAAATGAGAGGTGAAGGCTGGGGGGAAGGGGGAGGGGGTTGTTTTAGCACATAGCTCAGCAAAGATAACATGTACTTAATAAAAAGAACACAACAAAATCATAGTTGCAAAGACAATAAGTAGTCTTAGCATGACAAGTATTCTCATTTAAGATATTGACCCAATAAAAATCAAATCAAAGTCAAAGGAACATATTCATGATTGAATACGATACAACCACGTAATATGTGAGTATAAACACGTTAACATAAGCACGTAAAGGCTTTAAGTTTAAAGTTTGCATACCGATAGTAATTGGCATGTCATGTCACGACATCATGTTAATCTAAGCACGTAAAAGTTTTAAAATACTAGTTCAATACAAGGAAGTTAAGTGGACATCAAAATATCTCAAAGACATGTGAGCCACAAAAGAATCAAAACTTTTCATTCCAAATAAGATAGCTTAGTGATTTCACAAAATACTCGATTTTATCCTGAAATCGAAAAGGAAGAAAAGACGATGATAAAAGGAAGATAAATCACTTGAATCCGTGTTCGTATGAGCATGAGATATATACTCCATCTGTCCCACAAAAGCATTGTATTTTCTTTTTTGGATTGTCACACAAAAATTGTTCACTTTCTAAATTAAAAAAAATTATGTACTTTTTTTTACACATTTATCATTTTTTTACTTTTTATTATTCTATTTCTCTCTTCCATTTAATTCTCCACCAACTCATTTTCTCTCTCTCCCTCTCTCTCTTCTGGCCACTTTCTTACATTTTTTTATTTTATTTCTCTCTCCACATTTAATACTCCACTAACTTAGGCTCATTTTTTTCCCTTCCTCTCTCTAAATCATAAAATGAGAAACAATGATTAATTTATGTGAGACGGAGGGAGTAACAAAATATGAGAAAAAGTTAGCAAAAAATATGTGCACAATTAGAAACTTGACATGTGTCAAAGTCACTTTTTGCATTGGACGGCAACTCCTCTTACAGAGCCCGAATAGTATACTAATATTTGAATTGCAATGCAGTACAAGAAACAAGAACTATGTAAGGCACCTTATCCTACACCTAATCAATTAAGGAAAAAATGCAATGGACACCGGCATGTATAAAACAACAAAAGATCAAGGTCACACTGAACGAGGCATGAGAAAAATCACCACAAGTGTATGTATTTGATACAGAAACAAGATATCAATGGCAAATAATGATAATCTGGTGAGAGACATTGTACTTTCTATGGCCCTCGTTAATTAATCGTTATTGACTTGTACACTTTTTAATTCAAATCTTCCTCGTAATCAAATTGAGTTTAGGATTACTTATAAGTCATGGGTAGAAGAGTAAAATCCTCAGAGCCCTATGTTTCTCTTTCTTCTATCTCTCTAGAAGACAAAAGTCGCTTTATCAATTAAACACAAACCGGCTAGTCCTTACTTCTTAAATTTGATAAGTAACTCAAAAGACCGCTAAAGATATATTACTCATTCAAAAGTACTCCAAAATGTTACTAAAAGTATGAAGATTGTCTAAAATATAAAAGAACTAGTTATAGATTATTTGGGGTCTTACAAGAGGCTCATATGAGCTTATATATATCGTTTATTTAAATAAAGGTACTGCGTGGTTTTTAATTTCAAGGTTATGATTGGCACATTATTCAGATAGTACTCTAATTAATTGAATCACTCCAAACGACTGAAATAAACGAATTTCTTACAACATATGGCGTTGGGTAATGTTACTCTAAATAGGATAAAAAAGACTTGTTAAAATGGACCTTTTAGTTTCTTGGTGGAAGCCTATCATGTATGTGCATCTTGTACATAGGGTAAAATGACCAAGAGGCCCTCTAGAGGCAGTCGGTGTCTTTGAAAAGTTAGAATTGGTAGACGCTTTGTATATGTGGCCAATTGTTAGTAAAAGGGTATCAATATATCACATTTACTGATGATTATTCAAGAATTGGTGATGCATCATAAGTTTAAGTTTTTATAGAAATTCAAAAAGTTTTGAGCAAAAGCCAAAAAGCAAACAGTTAGTGTATAAACAGCTTTGATCTCATCGAGGTCATGAATACCTTCTCACTAATTTCAAAAATTTCTAGTCAAAATCGAAAAACTATATAATGTCTGCATTGGAAACTCTTCTTGGGGACTCCCTAGCAAAGTGGTTTATCAAAAAGAATAAATATCACTCTTTCAGTTTTTAGTGAGATCTAGGCTAAGATATCTTGCGTTATTTTATTGTAAAAAAACAATGGGTTTTTCCTGACGCTTTTTTCCCCCAGACAATTTCCAAAGTAGTGGGATAAAGCCAACTTTTGCAAAACTTGCTTGTCAATGTCACTAATTTACTGACTCTAAGGTAGTTGTGTCCAACTTTCAGAAAGGCATGTCAAGGTGCAAGGCGCAGCCCGGCGCATTACTCATGCCTCGCTTAGGCTTAGGCACAGCGAGTTCAAGGAAGCACGGGCCTTTTGCACTCAAGCGCAAGGTGCGTAGCGTATGTGGAGGCACAGATGAAGGCACATGAGATGGAGCCGTTGGATATGCTGTTGTGGCTTTACATGGGCTGTCCATTTTGCTTCCAGTTTTTTTTTTCTCTTTTTGCTCTACCAGGTCCAACGAATATTTATATTAAGTTTTAAGACTAAACCTAACTCCAAAATCCCCATATCAGTGTCATGACTGTCACCCCACGCCATTGTTCCTGCTCCCTGCTTCGGCTGCTGCCATCGCCTCTCTAAACACACCCGGCCACTAGCCGCCTGCTGCTGCTCCACCCCGTCTATCTGTCTGTCTCTTCTCTCTCTCTCTCTCTCTCTCTCTCTCACACACACACACACACATACACAACACAAGTCACTCTCTCAGTCTCTCCCTCCCTCACTCCGCGACTGAATGGCAATTGCCATAGAAGTGGCAACGGTGACACTATGACAGTAAACATTACCATTTGCCATACTGGAGATTTTTAGAATAAGAAGTTTAGGTGAATATATTTCACTGCTTTTACTGTATTTTATCCCATCAAAAGTGGCGCCTTAACTTCATTCAGTATGCGGAAGTGGTTGAAACATGACACTGAATTGGAAATTTAGAGCCCGTTTGGGATTGGTTCTAAAAAACAGACTTCTGCTTAAATCTTAATCAGTTTCAAAATCAGATTTAATCTACTTTAAGTAGAATCACTTTACTGTTTGGTAAAAGTAATTATAAATTAGTTTAAAACTATAAAAGTGTTTTGAGCTTTTTGAGACAGATTAAATCTCTTAATTTGTTTTGCCAAACACCCACAAACCTGATTAGATTAAATCAGGTTTGACCATCCCAAAATCAATCCCAAAAACCTGCTTAGACCAATTTATAACTGCTAGATTGAAACTAGTTGTAACAGCTAGACATTTACCTGCATTTCAATGTCCTGCATTTTGTGGCTTCTTGCATATTCTACACGTAATAATTCAATTGGTTGTAACCACTAGATTGAAACATATTGGAGCTAAATTGTTTTCATCACCTGCATTTGAGTCTCTTGCACTTTAGTCTCGTGAATCCCTGCATTTTATCCAATTGGAGGTTGTTTGTGGCTTCAAGCATCTTATTCATTGAGGTTGAAATGTTGAACATGCAATCTATTTGTAGCAACTATTTTTTAAAACTGAGTTTTAAAGGTTTTACACTATTGCTTTTTGTATTTTGTTTTAAGGTTTTAAGCTAATTTCAGTGTTATCATTTAATTTGATCTCACGAATATACATCTCGATACCGATTACGAATACAAATGGCTCAGCTTGGAGATGGACGTATTGCTAAGCCGAGCCAGAAAATGTCACTTGTAACTGTTGTAAAAAAATTACAAAGGGCGGTATTTATCGACACAAACAACACCTTGCTAGAGGTTATAGGAATGCTTTAACGTGCTGAGAGTGTCCACAACATGTAAAAAATGACATGAAATAATTGCTATAGGTTATAAAAGAAAAGAAAGAACTAGCTAAGTGTGTCGCATATTTTGATCATATTTTCAATGATAAAGACGAGGATGAGGACGACGATGAAGTTGAGATACCCAGAAAGGAGGGAGTTTTATCCTCCAGGAGTTCTTGTCAACCTCCTCGTAGGAATCCAAAGGCTAAGGGCCCAATAGACGTGTACTTCACCCACGACCCTGAAGAGGTAGTGAAAAGAGAAGGATAAAGCAGTCCACAATGTTTGATAATGAAGAAGTAGAAAATGAGATGAGAAATTGGGTTTGTAATGCAATAGCAAGATTTTCTTTATGACGTGAGGATTGCATTTAATGCTGTGAACTTTGGCAACTTTTCAAGCTATGGTTGAGGCTATTGGGCAATATGGTCTAGGTTTAAAGTCACCAAATTATCATGAGATGGGGGTTACCCTACTGCAGAAAGAGGTTGATAATATGAGCAAGTTGATGAAGGATCATGAAGAAGAGTGAGAGAAAACTGGTTGTTCGAGTATGAGTTATGGTTGGAAGGATAAGAAAGAAAGGACGTACTTTAATTAACTTCTTAGCAAATAGTCCCTGAGGAAGTGTGCTTCTTGAGTCCGTTGATGCTTCCGAATATTCCAGGACCGGAGGTTTGCTGTATGACTTGATTAAGATGACTATTGAGAAGGTCAAATTAAAGAATGTGGTTCAAGTTGTCACTTATAGCGCGTCATTTATTGTATAGATCATGTAACTTAAGTTTTGATAAGTAGATGATATTATTAGTTAATAGATAGTTCAACATATAAATTTTCAATTATTTACAATGTTGTATGATAGACAAGTTATTTGAGCATGATTATCCACACTTGTTTTGGACACCATGTACTACTCATTGCATAGACTTGACTCAAAGGACATATTTAAATTACCTAAGATGAAGTTAACATTTCAAAAGGCTATTATTTTGAATGGGTACATACATAATTGCTTGGTTGTTGTAAACTTATTAAGGAAATTTTCAAGAAGAGAGTTGCTTAGGCCTAGACCTGGCAATTTTTGACCCGTACCCGTCCAAAAACCTCAGATACGGGTCCGTATATGAGAGACCCGCTGAAATCAGACCCGGACCCTATCTGAATAGTAATTTCCGGTCCGGTCCGGGTCGGATACAGGGTTACCCATAATTCATGCCTATTTAAAGAAAAATTTTGTGCCCTAGATTCAGTTTTCATCTCTCTTCCCACTTACTCACCTCTCAGACTTTTCTCTCTCATTCTCACGCCGCCCCCTTCCTCTCTTCTATTGACGCTGCCCCCTCCCTCGAGATCTATTGCCATCACTGTCTTCTCCCTTACTCTGACAACTAACAAGTACATCGCCGACCGCCACCTATATGCGCCGCTTCAGCCCTCTCACAGATTTGCGCCGCCGATCCGACGCGAGCCACCACCGATCTGAAGCTCGTATCACCACAGCCGATCTGATGCGAGCCACCGCCAATCTGAAGCTCGCATCGCCACCGCCGTTCGACAGGAGTTTTGCGAGAACATGAGATTTCATTTTCATTATTTATGCATATGTGATGTATCCGTTGGAAATTTAGTTGTAGTTTTTTTTTATTTTTTTTTTGACAGAACTTGTAGTTATTGTACTTAGGATTGTTGGTAGGAAATGAGGTTGTATAAATTTAATTTGCTTTTATTTTGGATTGTGGGTGGAGGAAAAAAGTTGCCCTAACTAGTTGGTATTTAATAGTAATTTAATTCTATTTATCAAAAAATTAATAATTTAATTATTTTATCCGTGGGTAATACCCTACCCGCAAGGGTAGGGTACGGATCCAGTAAAATCCTACCTGAAAAAACTCGGGTAAATTATACTCGACCCATTTTTATCCGGACCCGATCGAATTTTACCCGTACCCGGCGGGTTTACCCGTTTGTCAGGTCTACTTAGGCCTAGCAGAACGAGATTTGCAACTGCCACTATCATTTTGCCAAGAACCCGTGAGGAGTAAAATAACTTGAAAAAACATGTTTACATCAGAAGACTGGCCCAATAGCAAATGGTCAAAGGGGCTACAAGGCAAAAGAGAGGCAAAAATAGTACTGATGCCTTCATTTTGGAATAATGTTGTAGGTACCTTACATGTAGCATACCCTTTTATCCGGTACTGAGAAAACCTCTAATAGGATACATTTATAAGGCTATGGATATAACTAAATAAGCTATTGCAAGTGCTTCCAAGGGAATCAGTTGAAGTAGAAAGAGGTTTATGCGATCATTGACTGTAACACCCCGATATTTTTCGGATATAATTAGAAATTTTAGCGGCAATATAATTTTTTTCTTAGTGACGATATTTTTTTTATCTGCGACAAAACTTTAGTTAGCATCGATCTCTCTCTCTCTCTCTCTCTATATATATATATATTTGGAACTTTAGCGACGGATTTTCTTTCAGTTAGTGTTGATATTTTATTTAGTAACTTTTAGCGACAACTAGCATAGCGGAATTATGTCATAGCCTTTATATTTTTCTTGAAGTACGTTAAACTATCATAAATAATTATTTCAGGAATTTTTGCAATAATATAAAGTTGGGGTAAATTTTTAGGGTTTAATAAAAGCGTAAGGGGGTTCTTTTGTGATTTTGCATTTAGGGTTTATATTTAAACCTGCATATGCTGTGGCTGGGCAGCCGTCCAAGGCTCCCCTTCTAGCCGCCAGACCCATTCTGAGAGGGATACAGAGAGAATTACTGAGAAAAAGAGAGATACAGAGAGAGAACGTGAAGAAGAAGGATTCCGGCAAGGTTTTCAGCGACCAAAATTTTCTCGGTAAGTTTATTTTTAACCCTTCTTTGTGATTCAACTACTTACAGATTTAAGGGTTTAGAGGGTCAAAGAGCATCTATGAGATCAATATGGGGTTAGGGCTGTGACCGTGTTCTCATGGAAGGATTTATAAATTAAGTTGGTGAGCGATAGGATTGCGCAAGGCAGTTGCTATGCTGTTCTATATATATATATATATATATATATATATATATATATATATATATATATATATATATATATATACGTGAGATGTGAGATCGTGTAAATGGGTCTATGTGGGTGATTGTTTGTTGTGTGCATGGATGTGTTGAAAGAGAAAGGAGAGCAAGAGGAAGCTATAGCCGTGAGGCAGTAGCTTGTATTGTGTAAGTTTTTGGTTTTTAAAATATATGTATATATAAAGTAGAAGAGAAGAAGAAAACATGTGATGTGTGTGCATGTGTACTAGGTGTGTGTTTTTGTGTGAGCTGTGTGCATGATTTTGTAGATGTGTGAGGCTGCCAACTGGGTGAAGTGGGTTCTCTATGGTTTTGTGGCTACCTTTAGAGAGAGAAAATGGCTGCGAATTGGGTTTAGAGGCAGCCATGGCTGCTGTGAAAAGGTGAGGGCCAGGGAGTTGCTGCGTTGTGCATGAAAAATGGGTTGTTGCTGTGTTATTTTCGTGTGGAAGTATGGAGAGTTTTTAGGGTACATGCCGAAGGGAATGCGGGGCTGCCGTAATGGCAGCGGTAGTGATGTGTTCGTGGTGCCTTTGTGTGCAATATGGGGAAGATAAAGATACTGCCATGGTTGGGTAAATGCATGTTTGAGTGAATCCGAGAGAGAGAGGAAGATATGGCACCTTTGAGTGTATTGTTGTGCCTATTTATGTGTGGATTTGGAGTGGTTTTTGTAGGTGAATGAAGGTAGCCGCGACTGTTTTGCTTGTGGGTATGAGGTTTCTTGGACAAGAAGAAGAAGAAGAAACCACTGCCGTAATGCATTGGCTTTTGCTGTGATTTGTGAGGAGTGATATAGGTGATGTTTTGGAGGGTTATGTTTGCATGTGATGTGGGTGAAAAATTGGGTTTGGCGGCATTTTAAAGAGGAAGAAGGGGCTGCCGAGAAATGGTTTTGTGTGCATGTGTATATATTTGTGTAATGGGTATACAGAGGTGCATATGTGATGGCTGAAGTGAGGGTAAATGGTACGTGTTTGTGTGTAAGTGTATGCATGTGTGTAATGGGTGTGAAGAGTGAGTAAATAAGGGGTGCATGGGTTTAATTCTGGGAAATAGTTGGGCGTAGGAAAGTAGAGAAGTGATAATGGGTTAGTGAATGCTATAGATAAAATAGTGCCGAGGATAAAAGAAGAAGGGAAGCGTGAAACGGGTAATTTGGGTTAGCATTAAGTTCGACACATGGGTAAATTAGTGTACGTTCATTGTTAGCACATGAAAATTTAAATTTTAGTACCCGAGTCTATATTAGAATTCATGGAGAAATTTTATAATTTTCTGAAATCATATGTATTTTTAATATTTTCTGTAAACTTAGATTTGTAAAATCCTTTTGGAGCCTTTAAACCCTGAAAATGTTTTGGAAAACATTATAGTAATGTCTTTATGGTATAAATAAGACTCAGTTTGAATTTGATGATTTTTGGAGTTTATTTGCTATGATTTCCATATCGCATTACTTTTAGCAAAATGGAAAATCTAAAAATACTTTTTATGTCTTTTAAATTCTGATTTTAATTTCTATAATTCTATATATATTTTAAAGTTATCATAAAAATTATGGGACTTATTTTGCTACTGGAAGTAATTATGGCTATTATTGTGTTTTTATTATATTTAAAGAAATTATTTTAATTCAAAAATATTCAAAAATTCAGAAAATGCATATTTTGACTTTTATTAATGTTTTAAAATATAAAAGTGTTTAGTTTAACTTAATATAAATTTTAGAGTATCGTTACGCATTAAAGAGTGTACCGGGTTCTTAGTTAGGTTGGCCGCGTGCGAGGCGCGCTTTAAGTTGAGTTATTTCAGAGTTAGAAGTGAACATCATTTGGGTAGTGAATAGTAGGTTATAGTATATTAGTATAGATTTTATTCTAACAAATGGATTGCCAATCTAGGTTTATTCAGAGAATTTCAATCGAGGCTTGGTAGCATTGCTTAGCTTGGACCGAGGTAAGGAATTCTATTCGAACCTTACTCATCATCTGAATCCATATGTTTTGATCTTAATGGTTTTGCAAAAAATTATTGAACTATTGTGTTATAAATTTTCCTGAAAATATTTGAATTTTGCCAGTGAAACCCTAACTTGAACCTTAAGCGATCGTTTGGAATTCATTGTTCATTTAATATGTTTATTGATTGCTCATCGTAAAGAATTTTTCAATTGTATTAACTCCTTCTAAATGTTGACATGAGTTAGTAATGTGGGAGTTATAAGGATGGTCTGCATTGTTGGAGTTATAAGGAGTCTGTTGGTTGGGTTAAACTAGTACCTAGATGGACTAGTCGGTGTACATATACATATGTAAAGCGTATCGAGCACTGGCGGGGTGGCTTTACTAGTGTATTGCTCATGTTCAATATTTTCTATCCCTGTTTTATTATTATACATAAAGTGTTTTGAATAACTGTTAATTAAGGAATTGAGTTGATACTTGTCCTTATGTTTATATCAAAATAATTGAGATTTCATTTAAAAGTGTTTCGAAAAGATATTGTTCGACTTGAATGTCAAAATCGTTTGAATCGTTCAAATATATCAAAATGCTGTGTTTTTGTTGAAAATGCTCTTATAAAGTTTCGTTTGAATTTATATAAAAACTCGTCCGCATCGTTTTGTTGTTTTAAAATCTTTAATCGACCTTACTGGGCTCTCGAAAGCTCACTCTTCTTTGATTTCCTTTCTGCATGTAATAACCAGCCATAGGTTACCTGAATATGGATTAGAGCGAGCGAGCGAGCGAAAGAAAATGAATTTAATATTTGGTATTATTTGTTAGAACCCCTGTGCGGGTAGTGATTGTTATCTAAGAATTTTTAGACTTAGTTGAGTATCATTTATGACAGTCCACGGAGAATATTGTTTGATTTAAGGTTTAGTTGCTTTGATGATGACTGATCATTTGGTTATGAAGTTATCATTGTCTTAGTGTCACTGATTGATTGAGCGATAACGTTCTAAAAAATTCCAAGATGTTACATTGTCGGTAGATGAAGTGTTCAACTCCATTATCCTTTGCATGCAACTGGTTGTTTCTCGAACCTAGAGTGTTATTATCTACCCCTAACACTGAGAGTGACAAAATGGTTATGATGGGTTTGTATGATTACATTCAAAGGTTGAACCTGGATATGGCAGTACAAAATGTAATTAACACTGAGTTGGGTAAGTATAAGAAAGCAGGGTCTATTTGGGGATTCTATGTCAAAAAGGATGAGAGATAGAAAGCACCATGTATACTTTTTTTGTTTCACGGTACTCATTACAATGTATAAATTAATGAACAATTACTTATTACTTTTGCAATATTCATGTATTGAACAACGGAATGGTTCACTTCGTATGGATCATCAAAGCCTTACTTGCAAAAGTTCACAATAAAAGTTTTGACTCTCGCTTGTAGTGCTTTTGGCTGTGAGCGAAACTGGAGTGTAACTCCAAGTTACAGTTTAGTAATAAAGTTTTACGTTGAAGTTAGTATTTATTTTATACGTATTGACTATTAATCAACTTGTATATTATACTTTACAGCTTCATAGGAAGAAAAAGAATAGACTTGAACAAAGTCGTTTGAATGATTTGGTATTTGTGAAATACATTAGAGCTTTAAAGCGGCAAAAGAAATCACATGACACAATTGATATTAGATTATAAGATGAAAGTAACGAGTAGTTGGAGGCCCGGTGACGATACAACGAAGATCGTGACAAAGTGTTTGAAAGTGACCCTTTAAGTGCCACAGAGCCGAACTACTACTCAAAGTCAACAGTAAGAAAGTGTAAGGCCTTTATCAGATAGGGCTGCCACATCAAGTAGATCTACTCCTTCAATTTACTTAGTAAACGAAGAAGATGAATTTTGGGGAGGGATTTTTACCAGACTTAAAGCTTATGATTCCTATCGAAGAAAGATTTACTGCCTTGACCCTTAGAGATGATGAGGATGGTGGTGTTATGTTCACTTAGAATTTAGTGATTTGCTATTTTTCAGTGGATTTAATACTAGTCTAATGTTGGAAGTTTGCTAAATTATCACGTTACTGAAATTTTCTCCAGTGTTTGGAAGTTTGTTAATTTTCATGTACTGATTTTTTTTAACGTAATTTTATTATTTTAATGCACTATTATTTATTTATCTTATTCATTTTTGTTTTGCGCCTTACTTTGAAAAGGCTTACGCCTAAGCTCTAAGGACTTTTTGCTCTTTAATTGTGCGTGCGCCGCGAATAACGATGGGTTTTGCTTTTATTTGTAAAGATTGTAGAAAGCACCTTAAGTTAACATTATTAATGACATGTTAGCTGAGAAATTTTAAATTAGTGTTTCTGAACTGTAACACTTCGTTGTCATTCTAGGAAAACTTTCGATTCCCTTTTCTTTTTGGTTAGTCCGTCCTTCATTTTCTAAATATTTTCTATACCGTCCCTTACAATTATTAACTAACACTATTTTCTTAGCTTTTTGGCCAAGAAAATGTTACCCACAAAATTTCTACCACAACCACCTTGCGCGCAAGCGTAACTAGGGCTGTATACGAACCGAGTTCGAGCCGAACATGAATGTGTTCGTGTTCGGTTTGTATAACTCAGGTCATGTTTGAACTCGGCTCGTGTTCATATAAGTGACTGAAATGTTCGTTAGAACTCGGTTCGTGAAACCACCCAAAAAGTTTGGGTCAGCTCGGTTTGTTCGTTTAACCTATACAAACCGAATTTGAGCATTGTAAGCTCGTTCTTTTACTGGTTTAATAAGAAAAAAAGAAAACCCAGATCTGAAACTTCAAATATTCTAACCACTCAAAGTTGGAAAAAAACAAAACAATTAATAGGAAAAATGAAAGAAAGGTTGGTCTTGCAGATTGTTGTTGACCAAATCGCGAGAAATGCAGCGATTCAATAATTTTTGACGAGCCTCTGGATCTTTACGAAGAACTGAACCAGGTTGGGAAGGCCTGCCATGTTGTGATGGTTTGGGCGTGAGTAGACTCTGGGCGTGTTCGTTGCCGAGGGAGGCGATGCATTGCTGGTTGCGCCACTGAGCTAGGGGCCGCCGTGATGTTGGTGTGTTAGTGTGTGTGCACGAGAAAGAAAGAGAGAGAAGAGAGAGGGAGTGTTTGACGAGAGAGAGATACATTCAAAAAATCTGAAAGAAGAGGAGAAGACATAGGTGCGGCCGTGCGACTAGAATTAAGAATGAGGTAGGTTTGAGAGAATAAGGGTATTAGGGTTTGGGGTTTTTTTTGGACTTGGACTTGGGCTTTGGTTTTGGTTTTGTTTGGGCTTGGCTTATATTCTTGTTTATAAGTGGCCTTAGATCTTTTAGCTAATTAATTTTAGTTCATCAAGTTTTCTAAGATTATTTTACATAGATATATTTATAATTCTGTATGCCTTACTTATAAAAATAATAGTATTAATTTATTATACAACACTATATGTTCACGAACACAATCGTGAACATTTTTAAATGTTCATCTAAAGCTCGTTTAATAAACGAGTTTTAAAAAATTATTCATGTTCAGTTCGTATAATATAAAAACGAACATGAACAAATTTTGTAGGGAACGAACTATGAGCTGTTCATGAACAGCCCTAAGCGTAACTGGAGCGAAAAATACCCGTTTGGCAGGTCCATTTTTCTGCTATAAATTTTTCTAACAAAATGGCGATAATTTCGAGCATGCGTTAGAAATGCGTGTCGGTGGTCGTCCAGGTCCAGAAGATGGAGCGGCGGCAAGGCAGAAAGTAAAAATGAGACCATAACTGCCCAACTACTCTCGTGGGCGTGGGGGCGGGGGCGTCGGGACCCTTACCACTCACTCTCTCTGTCTCAGCCTCTAACTCACCGCATGTCAAAACCCTGCTCCTGCCACTCAAAATTAGCTCCTCTCTACAATTTCACGGGCTAGACTGCTGACCTACATTTCTGCAAAGCTGTTGCACCATGGAAGGCTGGCTGATATTTCCCCAATTTCTCGTGCTTCTCATTGCTTGCCTTGCCCTTGGGCTTAGCGCTTCCAACAAGGTCAATCTAGCGACTAGTACTTTTTATAGGAGTACGTATGTGTTGGTTTGTGTTTGTGTGATATTAAGGACATTTAATGTGCTTGCTTTTAGGTCTTGAACAGCTCGCTTGATGTGCAATTGCACGCGTCTTCTGAGAATATGAGCCGCAGTGCAGGTTTGCGATCTTCCGTTATTCACTTGCTCTTGCTTGTATGAGTTTGAATCGGGAAATAAAATTACCACCCAAAATTTTATGCAGTCCTCTCCACTTCTACCTCTAAAGATGTGAAAACTGCCACTAACTGGTATTTTTAAGTGCCATTTAGAGGCATTTGGAGTGAATCACTTCGAAATTGAAGCGGAAATAATATTAACATTTGGAGTTCGTTTGCTTTGTTTGACATTTTTTTTTAAAGCAGATACATGGGGCCAAGCTGGTTATCTTTCCAGATTAGTAGGCTCATTTTATTTTCTGTAAATGTTGATGTGCAGTTGAGATAATATTTTCTGTTAATGTTGATATTAAATCCTTGGAGCCAAGATGATTGACATTTTCTGGATGGCTCCACTTGTTGATTTCTAATTGAAATACTAATGGAAGAAGTAGACGCGCCAATCTAAGTCTTGGAATGGTTGTTCTGTTCTATCTTTGAATATGCCTTGATTCCTATCATAATTGTAATCATCGTCATTTCCTGAACTAGCTTTTTCCCTTCTTTATTTCGTTTACCATCTAAGAGCCTGACGTATTTGTCATTTTTCCTGTTCTTCATATATCTATAGATAAGTTGACAGCCCATAGGTTGTAACAGCCCACTCATTACGGTTCTTGATTGATGCTAATAGATGGTATATAATGCTAGGTATCTCAGAGTGAGACTCATGCAATTCATTCCTGAATTCTCCGGTTCATAGTTTAAACATAAAGTATGATACTATTATGTAGACGAGCCGTCCACGAACAGATTCATGAACACTTTAAGGTCTTCATGCCCGGCTTGTTTAATAAACGAGCTTCAAAAAATTGTTCATGTTTGGTTTGTATATTTCACAAACGAACATGAATGAGCTCTAAAGGGAATGAACCGCGAGCTGTTCATGACCGGCTCTGTTCATTTACAACCCTATAAATACGAGGCACCTCTATCATTTGATCCCCAGCTATTATGGTGTGGATAGTGACTATGAGTGCGGTGACTACTGACCAGATCTGATGGTTGTTGCTGGGTTGGCGGCTGAATATGCAGGGTGGGAGTTCCGAAGAGGAGAGGAAAGGGGCTAGAAAAGAAGTTCAGGTTAAAGAGTCATTCTCATGATACTTGAAAGGCTTATTATGCCGATTTACCCTTTTTGTTTGGGCTAACTATTTGCCAAGCCCTTAATGTTTTTAAAATATTCAAAAGCCCTTGTACATATTTTATCAATTTAAATGGTCTTTTGGTTAACATTCCGTTTTCTGGTTAAAATGGTCCACGTGTTGAATACGTGAGACATATATAAACAATAAAAGTCAGGGGTGTAATTGAAAGAGCTCCAGAAAAAGAGAAATCTCTCGAAAAATATAGGCTTATTACGTTGTTTCAGCTAACTGTTCACTAAGCCTTTAATATTTCAAAATTGTTCAAGATGCCCTTTTCAAATCATTAGACCACCACCATCACCCGATTCACAACTAATTCACGAACTTATTTTCACCGAGTTTGTAAGTAGAAGGCAAGCTACGACCACCATTAACCAACCGCTTACCACCGCTAGATACCCCATCACCACCCGTAACCACCAACACCACCTTCGAATAACCTATCACCACCATTACCACCCGTAACTACCACCACCAACCAAACTCATTACCACCCGTAACCACCACCACCACCGCCGTCCGCGACAACCCTCATCAAACGAGACCTAACATCATCAAGCCCGCAATCGTTTGCAGCAACCACCACCATTAACCATAGCCGCCAATCCTAAGAATCCATCGTCATCATCATCAAACCCACCACCACCTGAAACCACCATATCTAACCAAACCCAACACCACATGCGATTAAAGACCGCCATCATCAACCACCACCCCCTTCCCATAAAATCGACCGACTATCATCTGCCACCATCAAATCCCACTGCTATCACCAATACACTAGACCCACTAACATCACTCCAAAGCTTCCACCCTCATCAGCAACCACCACCACCAACCAACCAATCCCAACACCGTAGCTATCGCCATCATCAACCCAGCCCAACTCCATAACTGTCACCCCATTAATGCCAACCCCATCAAATCCACCATAATTAGCAACGACCACCAAGTCTACAATTTCGCCGCTATCATCGCACCTCTATCAAACCCATCTTTGCGGCTATTGCCATAAGTGGAGAGGGAAAATTCGATAACACAAGCCCAGGTCAAAGTTTAACTTGAAAAAGATATTGGTGGTGGTGGCGGTAGAGGTGGGTTATGTATAGATTTGGTTATAACGGATTTTGAGTGATGAAAGGGGATTAAGTGTGTTGGTGATGTAATGGTGATGATTCTTCTTGTGCGTCTGGTATGAGGTGCTGGTCACAATTTAATGCGATGGTGGTGGTCTTGGGCTTCTGTGGTGGTGGTGTAGCGTCAACGGTGATGAATCAGTTGTGAACCATGTGATGGTGGTGGTCTAATGATTTTGAAAGGCTTCTTGAATAGTTTTGAAATGTCAAGGGTTTGGTTACCAGAAACAAAAAAGAGTGAACTGACATAATAAGACTATTTTTTTCTAGAGATTTCTCTTTTCCGGTGCTATTCTTTATACCCATGACTTTTATGTCTCACATGTTCAACACCTGGGCCATATTAAGGAAAACAAAATGACTATTTAAATTGGTAAAATTTGAAAAAGGGCTTGAATAATTTTGAAATGTCAAGGACTTGGTAAATAGTTAGCTGAAAAAAGGGTGAATGAACATAATAAGCCTACTTGAAATAATAAACTAATGTTCCCAACCTATTCTGGTTACACCCAAGGGCCCACCAAGGGTCCCGTTTTGCGCGACATGTCACATATTTAACGTTCAACTTTTCAACGCTATCGACCGGTCAAAATGCGCACGTTCAAGCCATATGCATTTTTCATTAACTTTTGCACGACTAAAATTATTTTGTCGCCAACGTAGCTACGTTGGCGCCACCAACACTTAGAAAATGTTCAAACATGGGCAGTGTTTCACCCTCAGAGGGGGTCGGCCACCCCAAGCCCGCAGGGGGACCTTTTGACGCTCTTCTCGCTTGACTTATTCAATCGCTATTTATGGTGCTTACTCATCACCGCGACTGTATGGCGCCCGTTGTTACCCGTACGCCGTCACCGCATTGACCGTCGCCCGCGCGCCATCTCTAACACTCCGCCGCGCCCATGCGCCCGCCGCTGATACAGCAGTGCCCCTAGCTCTTATGTCACACTACAGTGCCCCATAGGCACCATGACCGCTCCCATGCATCACTTCCATGACATGTGCCCCCGACACCAGGTATTGTCTCCCGACGATTGTCGCCGCGCTCGTGGGCCACAATCATGTTACAGGCCCCCGGGCACCACACTCATTCACCACACCATGCGCCCCCGCCATGGACGTGGAACATGCTTCGACCCACTCTCCGGAGTGTGCAGCATTCCGGGGGCTCCGTTCGCAGTGCTCCGGCACGAGGACCCCTACAGCGGGATGGGCTCGCTACCCTAGAAGCCATCGCCGCCTTCATTCGGGTGGCTCCATTCGCAGTGCTCCGGCACGAGGACCCCTCGCAGTGGAATGGGCTCTCTACCCTAGAAGCTATCGCTGCCTTCATTACGGGGGGCTCCGCTCGTAGTGCTCCGGCTCGAAGACCCTTCACAGCGGGATAGGCTCGTTACCACAAAGCTATCGCCGCCTGGGGTGACTTGCGTGACACTAGGCACTGAGTTGCGACCATTTCCACTCACGTTACCGGTGATCATCGGCGCCCCCAGGACGATGACCCCCGGGTCACTCCGGGACGGGAGCTGGTCTTTGGAGGGCATCGCTCCTAGTCCGCCTGGTAGTTGGTCACGGGGGCAACCCTCGCCGTTGTCAGGTTCTCTACGCGTCTCTCAACGCACCTTGTGGGATTCAGTAAGGGCTTGGACCGGTCGGTGGCTGGGGCAACGGGCTTACTCTAATCATGTTGTCATGCTGTCTTCAGTCTTCTCAGACAGGTAGAGCGACGCTGTGTGGGGCAAGGCAGTACAAATTTGGGAACCGGCAATCAACGGAGAACCGGTCTTTGTGGACCCACCTGGTGACACGTCACTCCCAGGGAGCGACTTGTGTCAGTTGATGACATACTGATGACACAAGCACACTTTTCCCTATAAATAGGGGACTTATGGATTCATTTTTAGGGACTCTCATTTTGATATTTTTCACTCCTGACTCGGACCCTAGCTTGGACCATCGACTGCCCGCCTTGTTCGTCTCCGCCCTGCTTCATCAGCACTGCCAGCCCTCGTGGCCTGCCTGGGGAGCCTTGCTCTCTGCCCTACTCCACCCTCACTGTCTCTCGCTTTGCATACTTGGAAGCTGACTCGGACTGCAGCCTTTGTGGCACCTCCACGTAGGTACGAACCCACTTCCCTTGGCATCATTTTGGCGACTCTGCTGGGGAGGTGAGCATCGTATTGCAGTCGGCCTATCTTCCACACTTAGGCACCATGCCTGTGCAGCGGAGGACTACCAGGTCAGCCAGCCAAGGCCTCATTCCCACGGTGCAAGAAGAGGCCTATCTTGGTTATCAAGAAGAGACAAGTGCTGCACGACACCAAGATCAACCCTCAGTCACTGCACCCGATGTGCTAGTGGTTGTCAATGCAGCCATACAACAGCTTACTCCGACCATCACCAATCTGCAAGATTCGGAGACCACTCTATTAGCCGCCGCCATGGGGATGCAGAAATCCATAAAGGCATTGGCCTCGCAGCAGGCCGCTCCATTAATCCAGCCTTCAGGACCCGCGCCAGCTCCTGACGCCGCCTAGGCCCTAGTGTCGCGACTACCGCCGCCTCAAGCATCCAGACCCTTGGCGGTAGGACTCATGACACCTTCACCACCTGTCGCCGACATACCTCCTCCTACAGTGCCATAACGCAGACCACAAGCAGACCTCGGGCCGATGCCGCATCAGATTCTTGTTTTCATGCCTCAGCATATGCCAACCCGAAGCTCTTCCGAAATGCACGAATCCATTGAGATGGAGCCTAACCCCTACTTGACTGAACAACATCAAACTACTGGCCAAGTGCATACCCCCCATACCCCCCACAGCTGCCGCCGCCACCACCCCCTGTCATATACCAACCCTCCCCTACTCCCGCTCATTAGGTTGCACCATCTGGGGGCTCGCGGCGCCCCAGCCAGCACCCTTTGACCGGCCATGCAGAACCATCCCCCGGTATGTCACCCCGTCAGACTTGGAAACACTCATCCACCGCTTGTTCCAGCATTCTACACTTGACTCCTCAGCCCGGCTGACAGGCCATGCCCCGTATGCCGATGATATAGCCATCACCCCCTACCCTCTTAAATACAAGCAGCCAACCTTTGTGCTCTTCAACGGACGTGAGGGCAATGCCCGCGAGCACTTAACAAGATTTGCTGGCTCATTGGAGCATTACGACCTGGGAGATAGTTTGAAGTTGAGGGAATTTTACAAGTCCCTCACAGGCTTGGCATATACTTGGTACCATCAGATCCCTACGGGGACTGTCCATTCTTAGAGTGAAATGGTCCAGCTTTTCTTGGACAAGAACCGAGTCTTGGTACATATTCGACTCAAGTTTCACTACGAAGCTGAACGAGTCACCATTGTTGATATTGCTGGCATACGCCAGAACCCGGGGGAGGATTTGAACAAGTACGTACACTGCTTCCATCTCAAATGTCTCGAGTGTACGGACTTCAGCAAAGATGAAACATTGGTCCCGATATGCATCAAGAACATGAGTGATGTGTTTCGGGTGCATATTGAGAACTTGCAGTTGAGGTTGTGGGGACCCCTCAAGGAGACTGCCCACCTTACGAGTCGGTCGGTCCAATCAAGCCGTGGAAGCCTAGACCGCAAAATGCACTCCTCGCCACAACACACACCTCCAGCACTTGGAGCAGCAACAACATCACCACCAACAACGGCAACTACAGTGGCTTCAAGCGTCAGTCCCACGATGAGGACCGACGCCTGACAAGCGAAGACAACGAGAACCCCCCCAAGTACCCATGTGATTTGAATACAGTGCAAGAACTTTTGGCTGAATGGGTCTGCCACCAATGCTGACGAATATCACAGAAGCGGATAAGGCCAAGCCCAACTACTGCCCCTACCACCGGGCTGTCGGACATCACCTCAAGCACTGCAATGGGCTATGAGACATTTTCGCAAGGAAGGTCGTTGCGGGCGACCTAAAGCTTAGGAAGAACAATGATGTGCATGGGCACCCTTACCCATTGCACGACAACAACAATAGGAACCATCAGGTTCTCACGGCTGTCACTGACCAGGTCGAGCTTGTCATTGTGGAAGCCTCGACAGAGACCGTCCCTACCGCGTACCTCGTGTACCTTTGGCTCGTCAGTCGACATCCTCCATTGGACAGATGTTGAAAATCAAAGACTTTTTTGATGAAATGGGGTTTTCACCTACGGCACGAACCTACCTCTCCAATTGTCTAATCAAGGTTACCACAGGCCTCGGTCCCGAATGCTTCACTGCCCACGCCAAACTCAGACATATTCCTTATACCGCATTGGTTTTCTCGGACGAGGACTCACCACCGGTCGAACACCACAATCGACCGTTGTTTCTCGAATGCACCATTAATGGCACGGGCTTCCGTTGTGCCTTAGTAGACTGCGGGGCCTCGGTCAATATCATACCTCTCATTACCTTGCAAAAGGCTGGCATTCCCACAAGGAAGATCGTCCGAGACCCTATCCAAATCACTGGCTTCGGATAGGTCCCCAATCAACTCTCGGGCATATCACTGTCGACCTCAAGGTCGGAACTGTCCGTCGCGACACTACCTTCCACGTCATAGACAGCGAGCCTGCCTTCCACCTACTGCTTGGCCAACCTTGGATCCATGTCAACAAGGCCATTCCCGCAATGTACCACCAGTGTGAAACTTGTGGCCTGTCATGCGGGACATGAGGTCGCAATCACAATCCCCGCCACAAGGGCCCCCTTCGAATCTGTCGAATCTTACTTTGCTGATGCCTCTTTCTTCACTGAACTCGCGTAAGATGGTGAGACTGCCACTCATATTCACTTGACCAGGCTGCCCGACTGGGACGAGCTGTGTGGTAACAAACCCCCCAAGTCCAAAGCCAAGAAGAATGGTAAAAATAAAGGGTCACCCTCGATGACACCGCCGGCTACACAGCCTAATTCCACGCCTTCATCTCCTCAGTCCAAGAAACAAAAGGCTGCACCGACATTTCAGCGCATCGTCCAAAACAACAAGGTCATCTATTAATTATGACAGTGCGGGGGGTCCTCAGGTGGTCAGGCATCTGATCCCCTCGATCCCGATCCATTTATGGAAACCGAATGGTGCTGCACGGCCGAGCATTGCCCGCTAGATCCCGAACTCACCCCCGGCGCAGCCCCACCTTGCTATGAAGATTGCCCTCGACCACAGGCCGAAAACCTTGAAGAAATCAACCTGGCTAACCCAGGCGAGGAACCACGACTTACGTACATTGGCACAAAACTGGTCCCGGGCCGAAGAGAGGAATTGGTTACCCTCCGCAAATATCTCGATGTTTTGGCATGGAGCTACAATGAAATGCCATCTCAATATTGCTCCCGGGTCCATCCCCGTTCGACAACATTCGCGGACTTTTCGTCCCGAGCTCGAGTTGAAGATCAAGACAGAGATAGAACAGCTTATGCAGGCTGGCTTCATTGCACCCATTACTCGTCCCATCTGCCTGGCCAACGTTGTCCCTGTACAAAAGAAGAACGGCCAAGTCCGTGTTTGTATCGACTTTCGGGACTTGTACAAAGCATGCCCCAAGGATGAATTCCCATTACCCAACATTGACATTCTTACGGAGGCTGCTGCCAGACACGAAACATTGTCTTTCATGGATGGCTTCGCCGGCTACAACCAGATTCGAATGCATCTTGACGACGGCGCCAAAACAGCCTTCCGAACGCCCATGGGAAACTTTTGTTGGAAAGTCATGCCCTTTGGCCTCAAGAATGCGGGTGCTTCCTATCAACGAGCGATGACAGCCATCTTCCACGACATGATACACCGTACAGTGAAAGATTATGTCGATGATCTTATCATCAAGTCTAAAAAGGAAAGTGATCACCTCACAGAGCTTCGCGCAGTCTTTAATCATTGTCGTCAATATAACATGCGGATGAACCCGCTGAAATGTGCCTTTGGAGTCTCCTCCGGCAAATTCCTGGTCTTTTCGGGTCAGTCGACAAGGCATCGACGTTGACCCGTCCAAAGCTGCCTCCATCCAAGAGATGCCTCCCCCCAAGAACACCAAACAGTTGAAAAGCTTCCTTGGCAAGGTTTCTTACCTTCGCTGATTCATTCCCGCCTTGGCCGAGCTGATTGCGCCATTCCAACACTTGACGCACAAAAGCGCCCCGTGGAGTTGGGGTTCGCCCCAACAGCTCGCCTTCGAACAGATCAAGTCGGTCCTCATGTCGCCGCAAACCATGGTAGTGCCACAGCGGGACATCCCACTCTTACTTTACTTGACCTCCACGCCCAGGTCCATAGGCGCTTTGCTGGCCCACGAGGTGGATGGGGTGGAGCGTCCTGTTTATTATCTCAGTCGATTAATCAGGGGATCTGAAGCCAATTACTCCAAGATCGAGAAGCACTGTCTAGCCTTGGTCTACGCCTCACAGAAATTCAGACATTACTTTTTGGCGCACCAGATCACACTTGTTACCAAGGCTGATCCACTCCGGTACATGCTCACTCGCCCCGCCTTGTCTGGCAGACTCACCCGTTGGTTGTTGTTGCTGGCCGAGTTTGGCTTATCTATCAAGAACCCCACCGCTTTACGTAGTCAAGCCCTTGCAGACCTCTTGGCCTTCTTCCCGCGACAACATTATGAATCAACCTTGGATCAATTACCTGGAGAGGAGACAACCTTGATCACCGACATCGATGAACTGTGGACGCTTGAGTTCGACGGCTCAGCCACAAGCAGAGGTCTCAATGGTGCACCCCTCCAGCAAGGGGGTGCCGGCATCGTCCTTCGGCACCCAGATGGCATTACCACCTCTCTCTCCTTCAAGCTTGCATTCCCAGTATCTAGTAACGAAGCCGAGTACGAGGCACTTGTCATCGGCCATGTGCTCGCCATCAATATGGGGGTTAAAGCCTTATGTGTAAAGGGAAACTCGATTGATCATGAAGCAGGCAGACGAGGAGTTTGCAGTCAAGGAGCCAGCCTTGGCACCTTATCGTGCCTTGGTACAACACTTAGAAGGAAGACTTGCCTATGTCCAGTATGAACATCACAACAGGTGCCACAACAGACATGCAGACAGTTTGGCCACCATCGCTTCAAAGATCGATGTTGACGGAGATTAAGTGATCACCCACGCGGGCCGACCCCCCTCCTTCCCTTCTTTCCTCCCTCCCCTCCTCTCTTCTTTCCCCTTCCCCACTCCTCCCCGTCGACGCAACTAGAGTGGCCGACCCCCCTCGGGTGGCCGACCCACTCCCCCGCGCCGGGCCACCGCTCCCCCTTCCCCCTCTCTCTCCCCCTTCTTTCTTCCGTCTCCCTCTTCCCCCATGACCCCCGCCGACCCCGTGCCCCCCGTCGACCCCTTGCCCGCTGCCACCTCCCCGCCAACCTGTCGGCATCGCCGACCCCTCGACCACCTCCTTCCTTTCTCTTGCCATTCTTTTCTTCTCCTTTCTTCTCTCTCTCTCTCTCTCTCTCTCTCTCTCTCTGAAAGTGAGTCTTGTGCAAGACTCACCCTCTCTCTCCCTTTATATAGTGGCGGGCCAAGATTGAATCTTGGCCACACATTTGAATTTAAAAAAAATCAACTTTCCCCCCAACATCCAACAACTCTTAATATTTTCGCTACCAAATAATATATTTTTCATGCGTTCTCATTTTTACGACACAGCCTCTATTTTACCGCTACACTTCTCCTTTCTGCGATACACTACGAAACGTATCTCATGACATGGCATTGCTATTTCTTTTCCGCTCTCTTAATTTTTCTTCAACCAAAAAAAAACCAATAAAGAAAGTGTTTGTTGCAAGTCGATCAATGATTATTACGCTGGAAAAGTACAAAGCACTCACTGCCACATATACATAGACTTCATCGAGACGCAACAACGTTCATGTGTGCTGTGCCCGCTCGGGTTGTCCCTCCGTGCACCCCGCACGCAGGGGGCTTATGTTCCCAACCTATTCTGGTTACACCCAAGGGCCCACCAAGGGTCCCGTTTCACGCGACATGTCACATATTTAACAGTCAACTTTTCAACGCTATCGACCGGTCAAAATACGCACGCTCAAGCCACGTGCATTTTTCATTAACTTTTGCACGACTAAATTTTTTTTGTCGCCAACGTAGCGACGTTAGTGCCACCATCACTTAGAAAATGTTCAAACATGGGCAGCGTTTCACCTTCACAGGGGGTCGGCCACCTTCACCATGGAGGGGGGGGTTGGCCACCTTCCCCATAGAGGGGGGGTAGGCCACCTTCCCCATAGAGGGGGGGTAGGCCACCTTCCCCATAGAGGGGGGTCGGCCACCCTATGCACAGGGGTCCGCCACCCTATAGCAAAGGGGGTCTGCCACCTTCCCCTGAGGAGGGGGGTCGGCCACCCCATGCCCGCAGGGGGACCTTTTGACGCTCTTCTCGCTTGACTTATTTAATCGCTATTTATGGTGCTTACACATCACTGCGACTGAATGGCGCCCGTTGTTGCCCGTACGCCGTCGCCACATTGATCGTCGCTCGCGCCCGCGTGCCATCTTTTACACTCCGCCGTGCCCATGCGCCGCGCCGCTGATACAGCCGTGCCCCCTGACTCTGTCACACTACAGTGTCCCACGGGCACCATGACCGCGCCCATGTGCCACTCCCATGACATGTGCCCCCGGCACCAGGTATTGTTTCGCGACGATCGTCGCCGCGCCCGTGCGCCACAATCATGTTACAGGCCCCCGAGCACCTCTCAATGACCACACCATGCGCCCCCGCCATGGACGTGGAACATGCTTCGACCCACTCTCCAAAGTGTGCAGCATTTCAGGGGGCTCCGTTCGCAGTACTCCGGCACGAGGACCCCTCGCAGCGGGATGGGCTCGCTACCCTAGAAGCCATCGCCGCCTTCATTCCGGGGCGCTCCATTTGTAGTGCTCCGACACAAGGACCCCTCGCAGCAGGATGGGCTCGGTACCCTAGAAGCTATTGCCGCCTTCATTACAGGGGGCTCCGCTCGTAGTGCTCCAGCACGAGGACCCTTCGCAGTGGGATAGGCTCGTTACCACAAAGCTATCACCGCCTGGGGTGACTTGCGTGACACTAGGCACTGAGCTGCGACCATGTCCACTCACGTTACCGGTGATCATCCGCGCCCCCAGGATAATGACCCCTGGGTCACTCCGGGACGGGAGCATGTCTTTGGAGGGCAACGCGCCTAGTCCGCCATGCAGTTGGTCACGGGGGCAACCCTCGCCGCTGTCAGGTTCTCTACGCGTCTCTCGACGCACCCTATGGGATTCAGTTAGGGCTTGGACCGGTGGTTGGGGCAACGGGCTTACTCTGATCATGCTATCATGGTGTCTTCAGTCTTCTCAGACAGGTAGAGCGACGCTGTGTGGGGCAAGGCAATGCGAATTTGGGAACCGACAGTCCAACGGAGAACCGGTTTTTGTGGACTCACCTGGTGACATGTCACTCCCAGGGAGCGACATACTAATGACACAGGCACACTTTTCCCTATAAATAGGGGGACTTTGGATTCATTTTCAGGGACTCTCATTTTGATATTTTTCACCCTCTCTAAAACTCATTCTCTCTGGAATTCTAGAGAGTGAAACACATCTGGACCTCTGATATCGGATCCCTGACACTGCACCCCTGACTCAGACCTTAGCTTGGACCATTGACTGCCGGACCTGTTCGTCTCCGCCCTGCTTCAGCAGCACTGCCAGCCCTCGTGGCCTGCCTGGGGAGCCTTGCTCCCTGCCCTTACTCCACCCTCACTGTCTCTCGCTTTGCATACTTGGAAGCTGACTCGGACTGCAGCCTTTGTGGCAACTCCACGTAGGTGCGAACCCACTTTCCTTGGCATCAACTAATATTTAGTTTTTGGCTACTTTAGTCAGACAATACGCGCGTCGTCTGATATATATCATAGGTAGTTCCAAATGAAAATATGATACAGATTGCAGTGTACTTAACTCCTATGGAATTTATTTAGTCTTTTGAACTGGTTCTGTCTTTCTTTTAAAAATATTTGAACCATGGACTATGCCTCCAGCAAGAATGTCATTACAATACGCGGCAGTAGAATAAGAAAGAACCTGACAGAGGTAAAGATCCAAAAATCCTGGGAGATTTTTGTTGCTAGCTACATTTATTAGTATATATATGTGGATCATAGAATCATCTTACCATCCAAACTTTTTAGAACCTTCTAACAACCATGATCTCAAGAAACGTGGTGTCCTTGGCCTCTTTGTGCTAATTTATTGACCAGAATACGGGAAACTTTAATTAGATCAGAAATCTGTATTGATTCTAGGTTTTTCTGGTGCATCTTTTTGTTCTTCAGGATATAGTTACCGGCCTTTGGTAAGTTTCCCCTTTGCTCTTGCTATTGGGCTGGTTGAGTCCCACGGGGTCAATTTTCAACTATCCTATGCGTGGTTCGGCCTTTTACATTACCCCTCCGGGCTAGTTTAGTTCCCTTCACTTTGTTTTGCACATGTTTTCTTAATGTTCCATCTAGTCGTGAAGTGTCAGTTTGAGTGGGGAAGCTCCTTTTTGTATTTCTTGTTACATCGCTTTATATTAGTTGGGTATTGAAGGGGATGCTGGGAGAACTATTAGTAGCAGTTTAGGGTCCTAATTTGTTTTTTATCCTCAGGGGTAATTATGGCATTGTAACAGGTTTTAGGGCTTAAAAATATAGTCATTGATGCTAGTAGTGTACATTTATAAACAATCTAACTTTCTTGTACCTGCCTGTTTCCTCCTTCCCTAGTACCTGGCCTTGTAAAACTATTCCTCTGACCTGGAATCTTTTTCTTCTTAAATATAGAACAAGGTTCGAGCATGATCACCTACATGATTAGCCCCCTTCAATATGGGTGTTGATGGTGGTGTGTGCAGTATTTGGGTGAGATATGCATGCTTGGATATGTGTGTATACATATATGTATGGGAGCTGATAAAATGCTCGCGCCGACAACTTAAGCTAAGTTGCCAGCGCTATTTGGTCGTCCATCCAGTTTTTTTTTTGAAGTAAACTTCGCCATTCACCACATAATGTAGCGGATGGTGAAATTTACAATATTCCCTCCCCCCACCAATTTGCCTACGAATCCCTCAGAATCATTAAGTGCCTGCGATGCATTTTAGTCAAAATCACCGTCCGCTACATAATGTAACGGACGACATTTTTTTTTAAAGTTACGGCCAGATCGCGTTGGCAACTTGACTTAAGTTGCCTGCGGGATATATACATATATGTACACACACACACACACACACATATATGTACACAAGTATAGGTGTACACGCACAATATATATATATATATATATATATATATATATATATATATATGTACACACACACACACACACATATATTTGTACACAAGTATAGGTATATGTATATATCCATATATATATATATATATATATATATAGAGAGAGAGAGAGAGAGAGAGAGTACTAGGTAGTCGAAAAACCAAGATTGTGACTAAAGATCCACAATCTTTGATAGGGATTCCAGGAGTTTAGAATCATCGTTCAGTAGTATCTTCTTAGAAAATGTTAATAGCCATGCTATACAGAATATGTTGTGTACGAATGCCTACTCCATTGAGGTGTGTTAAATAGGACGCAACAGAAAGGAATATATCTATGGCCATGACTATTTAGAAGTTAGGGTTCACGAAGAGTTCAACGGTTTGAGAACTGAAAAGGAAAGGAAAGGAAATTGTGCTGTTAATGGCTGTTCAGTGAACCTTGCAGAATATGAAGGGGAAAAGAATAGTGAAATAAGGTAATTTAGACATCACACCTGCGGTACTTAGGCATCGCACATAAGAAAATAACCTAGGCATCATACCTAGGGTTATTAGGCATTGAATCTAAGAGAAAATAACCTAGGAATTGCATGGAGGGTTATTGAGCATCACACTCAAGAGAGATGCATCACACGTCAAATTGCATTAAAGGGCAAAATGTCTTTATACTTCCAGTTGGAAGAAAGTTAGTACATAACTTTCTATGGGAGAACTATAACGCACATAATGCCTTAAACTAAGGGGAATATCAGGAGAAACTAAAGCTGGAATCATGTAGAATTTACAGCATGTGCAAAGCTGATTTCCTGTCAGAAAATCATCAGCAGTAGAGAATCAGCCCAAAAGTGCCATATTTGGGGATGCATATCAAAATGTGGGCCTTTGATCATGCATTTGGACCATCAAAATCCTAAACTGAACTAAAATCCCCTCCAATTTGCATGGCTTGGGCCTGCACTTACTGTCCTCTTGGAATGCATCACCCTCATCCTGTTGAAGGAAAGTCGTCGTCGAGTTTTGAAATGTTGAAATATATCGACTTCTCCATATCTATGAGTTTGTTGGGAATGACAAAGCCAACTTTCAGAACAAACAAATAAGAGGTATATGCTTGAAGGTTTTATCTCCCTTGTTCTGATAACACTTTCTTTGTTATTGTTTACTTCATTGAGAGTTTGTTGCATGCTTGGCTCTCCATCCTTCTTAAAATTCACAAATGATTGTAGACAACCGGGTAATTGGGGCCTTGGAGAAAGATCCGCCGCGGTTTGGGTACTATTGTCACTAGAAGCAGCTTTGAGCACCCCATTAGAGCAGTTGGACAACATACTTTCATTCTTTGGAGGCATATTCATTACAGGACCAACAGCTAACTCATTGATTCTTTCAGTCACTTGCTCAAACTATGGAACTTCACTTTCATCTTAAAAGATTTCTGTTGTGACCGATATAGGAGGGCTTAGCTTACTTTCTTGATGAGGTGCTGCCTTTGGACCACAATCGAAATTGTTAGGATTTCTAGTCGTTGCCTCCTGGGCTTGACATCCAACTTTTCCCATCATTGGATATCTTAAGTGCCCCACTATATTTAGTGCAAGTCTGAAGGCATGGTCTGCGCAATATAGTGGTTGTTCATGCATATCTCGCCTTATATCAACATTTAGACCAGCCATGGATCGACAGTCTTTGGCGGGAGTCTTCCACACTCGACTTTGAGCTTTCAGTTCACAATATCTTTGTATACCAAGTTGTTCACACAAGTAACTATGATAATTCATGGGCATATACTTTTCGTAAAACCTTGATCTCATCCCTTTCCATCTGCTTATTTGTGGTTATCCGACTCTTCTTAAATCCGCTTAAACATCGAACCACCCAATTTCTGCCATCCCAGTAAGTGTCATTCTAACAAAACTAACTCCAACCATCCAACTGGTAACATGAATCAAAATATTTCTCAATAGAAGCAAGCCAGCTTGAGAATTCAATAGGATCACCACTTCCTGTGAAATATGGGATTTCGAGCCCATATTCTGGCGATTAAAACTTCATACTAAACAGGATCATTTGCTCTGATACCAACTAATGTAGGACGCAGCGGAAAGGAAGATATTTATGGGCATGATTATTTGGAATTGAGTGTTAACAAAAGGGATCAAGGGTTAACTGAAGGGAAATGTGTTGCTTAGGGCCTGTTTAGTGAAGTTTAGTTTTTAGGTGCAGAATATGAAAGGAACGAAGATTAGAGAAACATGATGACCTAGGCATCACACCTGGGGTTCTTAGGCATCCCACTTAAGAGAAAATAACCTAGGCATTGCACCTTGGGTTCTTGAGCATCAAACTCAAGAGAGATGCACCACACATTTAATTGCACAAAGCTGCAGAATTTCTTTATTACGTTTATTTGCCTTCGAAGAAAGCTAGTACATAACTTTATATAGGAACTATACAGCACAAATAATGCCCAAATTTTCTGCATGATTTTACAGATTATGCACAGCTGAAGTCATGTAGGATTATAAACATGTCCATAGCTGATTTCCTCCCAGAAAATCATGAGCTCTATATGACTATTATTTCCTAAAAGAAAGCGCGATACTTGCAGTACATCAAGAGAGAACGAATTGAAGAATCCCACAATGAGTTCTTGCCTTACTTGGCGATGCATATCAGACTGTGTGGGTTTTTGATCAGCATTGGACCCTCCAAATCCTGCCTTAAAACAGAACCAAGATTCCCTCCAATCTGCATAGGTTGGGTCTGCACTAATTTCCCCTCTTGGATTGCATGTAGTGTGGCCCTTCTTGTTAATTTCATGACCAGTGTATTGATTAATCTTCAGTAGAACATATTGAGAGACGTGCATTTGAAAATCTAGTCTTTCGAGTGCCATCTAATTTTTAAAGTGAATTAAAAATAATTAACAGGGAAACCAGGAGAATCCTAAAATTGACTCTAGACTACTAACTAAGCTATCTAGTCTGCCTAACCCTAGATTCGGATCTGGGAACTGATTGTATGACGAGAAGGTGTTAGAAACCTCATCCTAGCCTAAATGGGTCTCTAATTGTTTTATTAATTTTTAATCTTTTATTGAAAACAAGAAGAAACCCTAATAATACCTAATTAGTTGGTTTGAACATAACATTTGGGGTTGAGTGGCCTAAGTGCCCAATGGGACTAATCAGGATCAAAACCTCGTACTGCAGACCTTACAGGAAGCGACCTAAACTCTGGTCTATGGTTTGATGAAAATAGTTGCATAACAATATTCTATAATCTGAGTGCTGGAAGTCTGGAATGAAACTGTTTTTTTAACTATGGACCAGAATCCGATCGTAGGGAGGGGATTTGCTCTAAATGAAAAGTAAAAGAGTTTTACCGGTCGATCTGGATTGCCTGGTTGCTGGTTTGGATATATCCATGATGTAAGAGAATCGAGTGAAGAAGTGTTTATACGAGGGAGGGGATCGCTATGTACTGTGTCTCTAGCAAAAAGCCTCATAGAATACTAACAGCCTCTCGGGGATTTCTCGATGTAATTAGGGAGTGCTTGGAGGCTGTTTTTTAATTCATGGACTAGAATTTGATAGAGGGGAGGGGATTTACTATAACTAAAAAGTAAAAGAGTTTCACATTTCGGTCTGGATTGCCTGGCTGCTGGTTTGGATGTATACACGATATAAGATAATCAAGTTAAGAAGTGTATGTATAAGGGAAGGGATCATAATACATTATATCTCCATTGAAAAGCCTCACAGAATAGTAGCAGCCCCTGGGGAATTCTTCAATATGTTTAGGGGTTGCCTAGGGGACGACGCAACCCTCCTGCCACCAGAAAAATATTAAAGCACCTAAATACCCTTTTGCTGGCCGGTGTACTTTAAACTCCAAGGTGTACCGGACAGTACAAAGTGTACCGGCCTGTACACCCTTGCAAATTTACTTCAAAGCCCTTGTTTTAGAAGGAAAATGCCGTAAACATGCACATGGATAGTATGAATAAGGCTCAGAACCCAATCTAAGGTAGACCAAATAGACTAGACTCTGACATGAGCTAAGCCCAAGATAAATAAACTGACGAGACTTGACTAAAATTAAAAAGGAAATAAAGCCTATGCAATAATAGATGGATTTTACTGGACTGGATTCAACTGGAGCAGAGTGGACCAGAGCGGACCTGACCGACCTGGACTGGACTGTAAACCAAAGATTACACAAATGGGGTATCTGCACTTATTATGGTATCAAATGAATTGTTAGAAGATATTCCAAGCTAATGGGCATTCTTGGTGTGTCTCTTTCATCTTCGGTCCAGGGATACCTTCTTAAGTACTGTTGCCTCTTGCTCTTTCTCTTGGGCTGGTTTCAGGCTAGGCCCACGGGTTTTATCACCCGGTTTCAGCATTTTGTGGGCAGATTTGTTGGACTGAGACGAAACTATTTCTATGGTGGAGCTGTGGTATTTAGCTTGACTGGGATACAAGTTTTCCAAGCCATGGACGTCACAAATGTTATGGATGATTAGGATGGATGCCTTGGACTTCTCCAATTAAAATGCTTGCTTAGGATGGAATGTCAAAGCAAGGTGGCGAGCAACAGTGTACTTTTGAGGAGGCCTTGGAAGATAATTTTGGTTCTCTCCTGTTTTCTGTTTTTCTCTTATGCAATTGGGACGTCGCAATCCAATCAAAGCTTTTTACTTTTTCTGGCATTTCATGCTTTTCCATTTTTGTTTAAGTTGGAACTTGAAGCTCTCTTTCTACAAACTTGAGGAAATAGGTTCTAATGAAAGAATAACAATGTTATTGTGATAGCATTAGGGGCTTGCAAATGTAGTCATTGATGTGGGCTGTGCACAATGATTTCCGCAGTTACATTCTGTCTTCGCAGTACACAGCCCCCTATTCAACTGACTTGAGAGCTAGATGTAATCTGGGGTCTTTTCCTCAATAAAAAACCTTTAAAAGGAAAGAGGGGTGGTTGATCCTTTGAATTATAGTTTTGGTAGAAGCAGCCAACTTTCTTCATTTGATTGGTGGGTTCAAAATTTGGAGAGGAAAATTGAAATATTTGAGTATCATGTGTTTCGAAAACAAAATTTTAGTTGACAACATATTTGATAGTACTTGTTCGCTTTTTTTTTTGCTTTGCTTTTGTTTCAGTACTGATTATTAATGCTTGCTATGATCCATTCCATCATATATACTTAAAAAGCTGTTTCCAGTTCTACTAGTTATTTCTTCAGTGGTTCAGAAAGATTCTTGTCTTTGCTTTTACTCAGAACCAGCAAAGCTTTATAGTTTCCTAGTTCTTGAGTCATACCTAGTTATTACTCATTGGGAGGCATCCAATCCAGATCACTTAGAATATGGGTTACGGGTTATCATATTAGTCATTGTTGGTGCATTGCGACTTATATTTTTCACGCAATCAAATTGGCTATCCAAACAAGTTCTTCTGTTGCTTGCCTTATTTTTCTCGACACACAGTAGTAAATCTTTAATATGTTTAAATTTACTAAGGTGAGTGGAGACCAAGGTGATAGCCTTAGTGATAAAGGCATCCCTTCCCCGTGCAAGGTCACGAGGTTCGAGTCTTATGGGGGGTAAGGTATTCTATTTTTGTAACCCAAAGGACCAATATGACGAGTTTCTCATAGAAGAGCTGGGAAGTGTCCATAAATTATTGAACATTCTTGTTCGAGGTATTTACGTGAATATTTAAAACAGCTACATTTATGATTCATGTAGCGAATTTTAAAGTGAATTTGAGTTTTGAACATGTTTTGTAATATGTAGAAGTACCTCAACTTATTCAACAATGTGATCGGGATCAATATAGCCTACCATAGATTTACCACATTCAGAACATGTGTTGCAGATATCCATTTTCCATGGACTGAAGCAATATGCGTTCCGGGTCATGCTTGCCGTAACAGTATAGTTGTTTATAGCTAAGAATTGCGTTTGCTGAGCATGAAAGCACAAGGAGTTGTACATGAAACTTTCTAGATCTATCCAAACACATTCGTACTCAGCAAAAGAAAAACACAACAACGTTCTGATTGATTCCTGTATTTTTCACATGTAAAGATTTTGTTCTCATTGCATGAGCTATTTCCTTTTATTATGGCAAAAGTTTCACTTTTCTTGTGTTCTTGTGATCATAAATCCAAGAAATTAGTATATGAGAAGTAAATCACATTGCAACATTCATTTTCTTTGTGAACAGCGCCATGCCCTTCTGGTTGGATTATGGGCCCAAGTAAAACAAAATGCTTTGCGTATCTAGCAAGCTCTCACTCATGGGACGAATCAGAAGCCAGCTGTAAAGGTCATCACGGGCATCTAGCATCACTGACATCTTTTCAAGAACTAAGCTTTATTCAAAAGCTATGTGGAGGAATTGGTAATGATTGCTGGATTGGAGGTAAAGGACCCAATTCTACAAGTGGTTTGGGTTGGAGTTGGTCGGATAATACGTCTTTCTGGAATGAAACAATCATTCCTTGGCCATCTCTCGGGTCTGTTTGTACCAATCTGTCATGCCATAATGATGATCCGGTTACCTTTTGTACATTGGTGACCAATGAAACATCGTTAGTGGTGGCTGAGAAATGCAATTCGTCTCATGCCTTCCTATGTATGCTTGATATAGGTATATAAATACCTTTAATACAATTTTCAATTTATCTTCACTTTCATTATGTACTTCTCACATTTGCTTTTTGCTAACTGGTCTGGATATTTTCAAAATAAAAACATGATCTTCTCCCTTTTTCAGAGAACAGATGTTACCATATGCATTGCCACAGGGAATATCTTCTTATCCTCGCTGTCGTGAGTGGACTGATACTATGCACTACGTTAGCTGTTGTGGTTTGGCTCCTTTTATATAGACGGAGCAAGAAACGCAGAAGATCTCGCAAACTATCAAATCCTGCAGCATTGGCGTTAGTTCCACCCTCATGGAAAGTTTTCACCCGTGAAGAACTGAGGTCGATTACAAAAAATTTCAGTGAAGGCAACCGTCTTCTCGGAGATGCAAAAACAGGGGGCACATACAGCGGGCTTCTGGCTGATGGATCAAGGGTGGCGGTTAAAAGGTTGAAGAGGTCTAGTTTCCAGAGGAAAAAAGAGTTCTATTCTGAGATTGGAAGGGTTGCTAGGCTTCGTCATCCGAATTTAGTGGCTGTAAAAGGATGCTGCTATGATCATGGTGATCGCTACATTGTGTATGAGTTTATAGTACATGGGCCCTTGGATAGATGGCTACACCATATCCCCAAGGGGGGTAGGAGTTTGGATTGGGCCATGAGGATGAAAGTCGCCACAACTCTTGCCCAAGGAATTGCGTAAGTAAAATCCTTCTTCTTTAGCAAGAGCAGACTATGCATTCTTTTATTATGTCTGCATTAGGCTTTACTCGTATACATAATCTTTTGTTTTTCTGAAAATCTCATAGAAGAAACTTTGTTTGAACTTTTATTGCTAGAGCAGTGTTCCTTTTTCAGCATCAGGAACTATCTAGGTAGATCTAATGACACTTGCCATTCTTGGTTTAACCATGTTTGTCACTATTACACTTCTTCTTATCACTGTTATTCTACAAAGTCATAGATTTGGGAATAGAGTAACTCTTTTAGAAACCTTCATTTTTAGCCTGGGGTTTTATTTTGTTTTGAGCGTATAGATTGTTGGTTTCTAATTAGTTTCACCACAGGTTCCTCCATGACAAGGTAAAGCCACAAGTTGTGCATCGGGATATCCGGGCAAGTAACGCACTGCTTGATGAAGAGTTTGGTGCCCATTTAATGGGAGTTGGTCTGTCAAAGTTTGTGCCGTGGGAAGTGAGGCATGAGAGGACAGTTATGGCTGGTGGCACTCATGGTTACCTTGCCCCGGAGTTTGTGTACAGAAACGAGTTAACAACAAAGAGTGATGTTTACAGCTTCGGAGTGCTTTTGCTTGAAATTGTAAGTGGACGTAGGCCAGCACAAGCTGTTGATTCTGTTGGTTGGCAAAGTATATTCGAATGGGCCACACCTCTTGTGCAGTCGCATCGCTATCTAGAGCTTTTGGATCCTCTCATATGTTCCTCCTCCTCCTCTTCTCAAATCCCTGAAGCTGGCGTTATCCAAAAGGTAGTGGATCTTGTATACTCTTGCACACAGCATGTGCCTTCTATGCGCCCCAGGATGTCGCATGTTGTCCATCAGCTGCAACAGTTGGCTCAGCCTCCCGCAGTGAAGTAACTTAAGGTGGAAATTGGTTTCTCATGTCTACTTGAATGATTTTAGATGAGCTAAATGTTGCATGATTATGAGTAGCTAGAGTTGTGCTAATCTAGATTCAGTCCGATTATAGTCTTAGATGGACTTATTTGTGCGGTGTAATGAGACAACTGTCGGGTGCTTGATAAATACACTCCGTATATAGACTAATTGACTATCGACTCTCGCACTATTCTTGTGTGGTAAGTTTGGACAGATTAATGACTTCTTGGAGTAAATTTATCATTTCTCCGGCTCAAGCATTGCTACCGGCTTTTTAAATCATGTTTCACGTTTAATGACAAAACATGATTGTAAATTGTTCCCGATGAAGTTGAACATGATTCGTAGTTTTTGGTCTGTCCAAGCACACTTTTGTCCGTGATGATATATTCTTAAGCTACTATATCCTATAACGTCATTGGCAGAAAGGGTAGAACTATAGTGTCTCAAACTCCTTAGAGTTTAATCACATATTCCAATTGTCTAACTGCTCAGCCTCATGGCCTATCTATCTCACTTTTGTAACTTTATATTCGTTTTATGGACTTGGCAAACCTTTGATGGATGTGTTATCTCCTCATGCATGTAGAATATACTATTGGGGGTTGTCTAATAGAACTGAAATTTAAGTGTTGAACTTATAAAACTGAAAACTTAAGTGGCTAAATCTTTAGCACTAGCGAATAAGTTTGAAATGTTTGGTAAATTGAAAGCGAATGTCTAAAAATTGTTATCCTATATTTCGCAATATTTTTATGGACTGATGAAGTAACAATGTTGGCGGTGGCGGAAAGGTGCTTGTAATGGCAGTAAAAGTGGTTGTTGGTGGTTATGGCATAATGGTAGTGGAGGTAGGTGACAACATGGTGTTCGTGAGGGTGGTTGTAGAGTGTTGGTGGTGGTAATGGTGATGTTGTACATGTGGTAGCATCATTTTGGTGGTGGGACCAGTGATAGTGGTGGTGCATATGGTGGCGACATGGTGGTGGTGTTACTAGTGATAGGTTTTTTTGGTACAGTTACTAGTGATAGGTGCCAGTAGTATGTTGTAGCTTACAACATGTTTGAGATGGAGGTGGTGTTGGCGGCAACTTGGGGGTGGTGGTGACAGTGGCAGTGGCCGTGGTGGTGTGGCGGCGATGACTTCGTGATAATTGTAGTGGTGGTGGCAATATGACATGGTGGTGGCTCTAGTGTGGTGGAAGCGGGGTTGCTTGGCGGTGGTGTGGTTTGTGGTGTCAATATGGTCGTGATAGTAGAGGCGTTGTTGCCACTGAGATATAATGGTGATGGAGGTGATAGCTCTGTGGTGGAGATTGATATTTGTGATGGTGGTTGCGACATCTCGTGGTAAATATCCTTTTGACATATTAACAACGTAATATTTCGTTAATAACTTTTATGTCTCCACAACTTGGAACCAAGTAATAAGCAAGTCTCCCTACTTAAAATTTTGATCAATTTTAGGCAGGTATTAATTCTTCATACTATTATTGAGGTACATAAGGTAGAGCACCCTTACACTGAAGCATATTCTAAACTTCCAATTGTACCCATCCATAATATACTAACTTCAAATTAAAAACTAGTTAAGAGTTAATTAAAGCAGTGTCTCTGAGGTTTGAGAGAAATTACAATCAAGGACATTAAGTTTCAAAAAGTAACAGACCGTGACCACACACGTTATAAAGGTAACACCTGTGTCCATCCGTCAGAAATCTGAAAAAAAAAGTGTATTTTTTTGCTAATGTCATTGATATGTAGTTTCAAAATGACAATACTACCCTTGTACACTATACATTATAAAAATTTAAGTTTTTGAATTAGGATTTGAAACCTAAAGTTTCTAAATTAGGGTTTCAAACTCTCTCTCTCTCTCTCTCTCTCGTCTCTTTCTCCCTCCCTCCCCTTATCTTCTAACTCTCACTCCCCCCATCGCCTCTCCCTCCCTCTCGCCACCCCTCCTTATGCCCCACCCTGCCACATGCCCCCTCCCTCACGGTGGGTTTGCCAGTGGTGGAGGTTTGCGGCTGTGAGGCTATTGACAATAGTGGTTTGCAATGGCAATGGGGGTGTGCAATAATGGGCCTGTTAGTGATGGTAGTTTGTGGTGTTGGGGCAGTTGGAGATGGTGGTTTGCGGCGGTGGGTCTGTTGGTGTTGGTGGGTTGCAATGGTGAGGCTAATACGATGGTGGTTTGCAGCGACAATAGGGATGTGTAGTAGTGGGGCTATTAGCGGTGGTGAGTTTGTTGTCTATAGTGGTTTGTAGCGGTGGGTCTGTTGGTGCTGGAGGAAGACACCAATGAACAACCTTCTAAAGTTATTTGGGTTGAAGTCAAAGATAATGATGAAAGAAGGAGTGAACATTGATGAGATGGATTTTGCGCGCTGTGGGGTGAAGGGAGGGGATAACAGAGGTTAGGGGGAGGGAGGGGCCACGGCCTGGGGGGAGATAAAACATTGGCATTTCAACAAATTTACCTTTCAAGTCATGGGCAATATGGTCATTTTGTCCAAACAATTACGTATTTTGGTATTCTGTTTGGTCAATGGACTTAAGTGCTCATTTTCTAAGCTAATGGACACGCGTGTAATTACTCCCAAACCTCAAGGACAATGCTGTAATTAGCCTAATCAAGTTGTTGGAAGTTTCTTAACAATTAAAAAATAATCACCCTATCGCATTAGAATTAAAACTTTTTTCATCCCATTTATTTCATCGACACCACCAAGTATCAACCATCAAAACTTTTACCCCAATTTGCTGCTCCTTCCATCTCAATCTCCAATTTCATATCTCTTTTTATTATCTATATCGATAAAGTTTACATATTCTTTTTGTTAATTGCACACGCATAGCGTTGCTGGTGAACGCTAGTGAATTCTTTAAGTAATCCAAACGCATTTAATAGAAGATTAAAAATATTTAAAGTTTAATTGTTTAATTGCTTTATCAAACACACTTTTAATCACAAGCCAGCACATTTTTCATTTTCCAGAAATAATCAAAAATTGAAACTTAGACAAGATGGAAGAAGGTTGGTCCGTTAACTCAACTTTGTTTGGATTTGTAAGCTGTACCATGCTTAATGTTTAGGACAAATTCATCCAGATCCTGTGGTTATAATATAATTACACTCCTAACCATTAGTTTCAATAGATAAAAGTCACGTTCGTTGGCCATACAGAATCATCAAATAATCAATGGTTCAAACAAAATGACTAGAATGCTTACAACTTGAAAGGTAAATTTCCTTAATCCTTTCTCTTCTTTTCTCCCCTCTTTCTTCCCGAACCACTACAGCACTTGACACCGGTTACCCCCACCATACCTACACATCATTGCCATTGCCAACCACTATGCACCACCTCCTTGACCCACCCACCATGCACCACCGCTGTGACCCACGCCCCGCACCACTGCTGATCTCTTTTCTATTTTCTCCTTTCTTTCTTCTCAAATCACCGCCATCTAAATGACACTGCTAACTCCCACCAAAACCCACATCTTATGCCACTGTCAACAACCATCAACGGACAACCGCCATGACCCCCAAACCCTGCACCACTGCAGCTCAACCCAATCAAGGGCACAACCCATGGGTCTATGGTGTTATGCTATAGAATCAACAACTCTTGATGAAGATGAGGATTAAGCTCAAGCGACCAATCATTGACAAAAATGAAGCAACAAAGACCATCAGGGAAGATAGATCACCAAAGAAGAAGCAACCGTGGAGGGAAGCAACGGTCAAACGATAATTTTGAAGGAACCGTGGAGGGAAGCAACGGTCAAACAATAATTTGAAGCAATGCACCAAATGGCGTCATTTAGGAAACAATAGTTAAATAAGAAATGCCATGTTAGATGTGCCATGTCATGGGTACTTGGCTGAGTTGTTAAATTTTGCAGTAGCCTTATTTTTATTGGCTGTCTTTAGCACAATGACGTCAATTGTGTGTTCCATCCGCTGGGTCACGCAATTTGGTCAGAATTGCTTTTGGGTTTGTTAGAGAGTATAACAGAGAGATTTGGAGGGAAATTTTGTAACTTCTGCCCAAAAAAATGAACTGGAATCTCTTCCTCTCTTCTCCAACGTCATTCTCTCTTCTTTGTAATTCCCTTCTCTTCTCATCATAGTTGTAATTTGAATAGTGACTCCACTATTCACTACAGTTGGTATCTCGAAGGCTAGGTTTCCATTACCAAAATGCCAAGACCATCTAAAACATCTTTCATAGAAACTGACCTAACAGGTTCTTTGGATGGTTTAGAACATGAATTTGAAATTTACAATTTGCGTTTTGGATTGCTAGATGCAATATTAGTTGATCTACAAAGGAACTACTCAGACATGAAAATTGACCCGATGGCAATCGTATCTCAAATCAATGCCTGTTTAGAAGCCCTTATGAGTTGTGAACAACATTTTGAAGCAGGAATCAGTAGGGGTAATCATACACCATCATCTTCGCACCATACAACACTGCATCAACAACAATTCCAAAATCAGGTAATTCCATACCTAAACCACCGAAGCTGAGTTTTCCTAGGCTTAATATGGATAATCCTAGAGGGTGGGTGAGGAAATGTGAGCAGTATTTCAAACATTGCCCAATCCGTGATGAGTTTAAGGTGGCATATGCGTATGTTCATTTTAATGAAAAGTTAGAGTATTGATATTCAACCTATATTGAGCCACTTGGGAAGGTGTAGTGGGGCAAGCTTGTGGAATATCTATATGTTAGATTTTCCAATGTTAGTCGAGACAGTGTGATTGGAGACTTTAATCAACATAAACCGGTAGGTTCAATGAGGGAATATTACAACTAGTTTAAGGAATTGAGGACTCAGGTAGTGCAGGAATTTGAAATTCTTGATAAAGAATATTATATCAGAAGTTTTTTTGGTGGATTAAAACGAGAGATAAGGTGTAGTATGGAGCAGTTTGAGGTGAATAATCCACCAAAGGACGTTCACATTGCCACGAAGGAGGATGTGGCCATATCCACCTTGTTCAAACAGGCCAAACATCCAACCAAGCCACCCCACTGCCCAACTTTCTCCCAAGCAAATCCTTAAACCCAGTCTTCCAAACCACACATTGTTCAGACTCACCCCAGACCCTCACAACACCAAACATACTACCCACAATAAGCAACAATCTCTAAGCTCCCCACCTAAACAAAAGAATCCTTCCCACACCTCATATACCATCCTTCAAAACTACCCAAACCATAAAACATACGACTCTTGAGGAGCAGCAATTAAAGAGAAAGCAAGAGCTATGTTTTTGGTGTGATGCTAAGTTTACACCAGGGCACCATATAACATACTGGCTCTTAAAGAAAAACAATTAAAGAGAGAGAAAGGGCTATGTTTATGGTGTGATGCCAAGTTCACACCAGGGCACCGGAAAAAATGCCCAAAGAGGTCCATTGCCATGCTTATATCTGACCTCATACTTGAACAGTTAGAGTGGAAACCAGAAGTGAAAGGTTTAGTGGTAGATAATGAGAGGGAAGGAGAGCAGCGCCTGAAATTAGTGTACATGCATTGACTAGAAATTCTACATATACCACTATGAGAATTATAGGGTGGGTGGACAAAGAACCATTTACCATATTGATAGATGCTGGATCCACATACAACTTCATAGACCCAAAATCTGCTACTAGACTGGGGTGCTGTGTAAGCCCTATTCCACCAATCACAATATCAGGGGCTAATAGAGCAACGATATATAGTAGTTCAGTTTGCCCTAGATTAACTTGGATTTGGAGGGGGAGGGGGAATCAGTCTGACATGAAAATACTTCCCCTTGGAGGTTGTGATTGTGTATTGGGAATGGAATGGTTGAAAACATGGGGGAGTATCACTTGTAGTTTTGACCAACACCATCACTTTCAACACCAAGGTCAAGAGGTATTGTTAAAAGGGAGTCAGGCCACTGGTACTACCATCAAGATGATTTCATGCCATGCCATGCCATGATCAAGTTGCTCAACAATAATGTGAGTAATCTCTTTGGGTAGATCTATGCCATCACTAGTGATCCCAAATCTAATGTTCCCAACCTAGAAGTCCAAGCACTCATCACAAAAGTCTCTGATGTTTGTGAAGAACCTATAGGGTTACCACCTTATAGACTACATGATTATAAAACACAGTTACATGCTGGTACCCAAGTTGTCAATATCAGGCCATACATGTCCATATGTTTAAAAAACTGAGACTACGAAAATCATCAGTGAGCTGCTAGCCACTGGAGTCATTCAGCCCAGCAATTCTCCATTTGCCTCAGCTATACTATTGGTTAAGAAAAAGGATGATTAATGGGGAATGTGTGTAGAGTACAGGGAATTGAACAAGATCACCTTAAAAGATAGATATCCAATTCCTATTATAGATGCGATGTTAGATGAATTGCATGGTTCCAGTGTCTAAACTAAGCTAGATCTTAGGATTGGATACCACTAGATTAGGGTCATGGAGTAAGACACCCACTAAACAACCTTAAGGACCTATACAAGGCATTACAAATTGAAAATTAGGCCCTTTGGGCTAACTAATGCTCTTGCCACCTTCAACTACTCATGAATAGGTTTTAAAGGAATATTAAAAAAAAATTCGTTATCTTTTTTGATGATATCTTAGTCTATAGCCCAGACATGAGCAGTCACTTAAGTCATCTCAGAATTATGCTACAAGTTCTGAGAGACAACCAACTGTATACCAAGATGAGCAAGTGTACATCTGCCCAACATCAAGTAGAGTATCTAGGATAGATAGTATCTGCTCAAGGGGTGGCTTCTAACAATAATAAGATTGAAGCCATGTTGCATCGGCTAGTGCCTAAGGTGCTTAAAAGACCTAAAAGGATTTTTGGGTTTGGTACGGTACTATAGGAAATTTGTAGCCAATTATGGAGCTATTAGTAAACCTTTGACTACATTGCTCAAGAACGATGCTTATCAATGGGCATCTGAAGCTGAGAGGGCCTCACCTTCCTCAAATAAGCCATGGCCTCAACTTCAGTCTTAGCTCTCCCTAGTTTCTCACAACCCTTTGAAATAAAAACTGATGATAGGTGATTGTGAAGAACGGTTGTGCTGATGCAGGTTAGTAGGCCTAATGCCTACTATAACAAAGCCCTCCCTAAGTCCTTAAAATGCTAGGTTATCTACATACGCAAAGGAGTTATAGGCTATTATGCAGGCTATACAAAAATGGAGCCCTTATGTGAGATATCAACCTTTCATCCTAAAGACTGACCATGTCAGTCTTAAGTATCTTCTTGGACTGAAGGTCACTTGATTACTACAATAGAAGTTCTTGTCTAAGCTCTTGAGTTTTGAATTCTAGATAAAATAGAAGAAAGGTGTAGACAATGGGGTAGCAGATGCTCTCTCAAGGTTACATGTAGACATGGAGCACTAAGAATTTGCAGCAGTGTCTACCTTAGTCCCTACTTGGGTAACTAAGTTTCAACAAAGCTTGGAGGGTGATGAAACAGCCTAACAAGATATCACGAAGTTACTGTTAGACCCTATGGCTACCAATTTCTACTCCTGTCATGATGGCTTATTGAAGTTCAAAGGAAGAATCTACTTAGACAGTAGTAATAGCTTAAGGTAGCAGATTTTTGAGGAACTCTGTGAGGGTAGAGCAGGGGGGACACTCTGGCATGAAGACTACTTATCATAGACTTTCCATGATGTTTTATTGGCCTACCATGAAGAATTAGGTTCAGAAAAAAGTAGCTCAGTGTGAGATCTGCCAAAGGAACATGTCTGATAATGTCCAAATGCCAGGACTACTCTAACCATTACCCATACCTGATTAGAATTGGACACACATCACCATATTATTAATGGCTTACTCAACTTTGGAGGTAAGAGTGTTGTTGAGGTAGTGGTGGACATGCTGAGCAAATATGCACATTTCATGGCCTTAGCTCACCTTACACTATTGAGTCTGGAGCCCAAGTTTTCCTAGAACAAGTAGTTAAGTTACACAGTACCTTAGTTCCGTTGTGAGTGATAAAGACAAAGTGTTTCTGTCCTATTTTTGGCGGACTCTCTTTATGTTGTTGGGAACCAAACTTTCCTTTAGCACTGCTTATCATCTTGAGACTAATTTCCAGACAGAAAGAGTGAATAGATGCTTGGAAAACTATCTCAGGTGTATGATTGAAAATAGGCCCAAGAGCTAGTTGAAATGGTTGTCCTTAATTGAGCCGCTATATAACACCACCTTCAATCAATCTTTACAAGCCATACCATTTGAAGCCTAATATGTTTACAAACCAAAACCAATTAGCATGCCTCAACCGGAGAGTATTTGCATCCCTTCCTTGGATTAGTATTTGAAATTTAGGTAAATCATGTTGCAAATCCTTAAGGAAAATCTCACCAAAGCTCAAGGTCAAATGAAACAATATGTAGATGCTTATAAAACTGAGAAAGGGAGTTCTCAGTGGAAGATCACGTATACCTCATGTTACAGCCAAACAGACAGACTTCAATGGCTATCAGGAAGAACCTAAACCGTCCCCACGATTCTATGGGCTCCATAAGATTGAGGAAAGTATTGGCCCAGCTGCATATAGATTAAAACTACCAGCTATCGTAGCCATTAGTATGTGGTTCCATGTTTTAAGACTGAAGAAGAAACTAGGCCTTAACACAAATCCTTATATGGAAATACCCCCATTCACTCCTGCAGGCCAGATTCTAATGGAACCTATAACAATATTAGATCATTGCGTCATACAATGCAATAACGTCCCTTTAACACAAGTCCTGGTTAAGTGGTTAAATTGGTTGAGGGAGAAGAAACTTGGGAAGACTGGGATGCCCTGAGACAGAAATTTCCAAATTTTGACCCTTGAGGTCAAAGGTCACATAATTTGAAGCAAACGACATCATTTAGGAAACAATAGTTAGATAAAGAATGCCATGTCATGGGTAGTTAGCTGAGTTGTTAAACTTTGATAGTTGTTTTATTTTTATTGGCTGCCTTCAGCACAGTGATGTCAATTGCGTATTCCCTCCCTTGAGGCACCAATTTGGTCTGAATTGCTGTCGGGTTTGTTATAGAGTATAACAGAGAAATTGGAGAGAAATCTTGTAACTTTTGCTAGAAAAAATAAATGAAATCTCTTCTTCTTATCTTCCTCTTCTCTCTTCTCTATAATTCCCTTCCTTTTCCATCATAGTAGCTATGATTTGAGTAATGATTCCACGATTCCCTAGATATGGATAGTGGCCAAGCATTACCAAAAACCCCAAACAGCTCAGAAAAACTCTATACATTAATCTTGGCTGGTGGTTGCTAACAACAACATAGGCTGAGGTGGTGGTGGCTGTGATGGTGACCATTTGATGATGGTGGCAGCTGTGCCCATGTTTCTCAGTGCCTCTGTCTCCTCTAATTTGCACGCCCATCGCCGCCCTCCATTTTCTCCATATGCGCATCCATTGCCTCCACTGTAGCACTACCTCCGTTGGGCCCCACCTTCTTTATCCTTGCCACCGTCCAAAGCCATCGCCGCCTCCACTCATTAACACTTCCCATCGAAGTCGAAACCCATCTCATATTTTCAAACCCATCTTAATTAAAGGTTCTAAATCTGTAATCTGGGTGGTAGTTGGTTGGTCTTTGGTTGTGAATAGCAGTGAGAGGGGTTGGATAGGTTTCGCTGGGGATGGTGGAAATGTCGACTACATCACGGTTGAGTGGTTGGGTGCGGAGTGGCAATGGTCACTGTGAAGAAGAGAGATTTTGTAAAATGGAAAACTGAAAGTTAAGGGTTCGCAAATCAGGAAAATGAAAAACAAGGGTGTGAAAATAGGGAAAGTGGAAAAAATAGGGTTTGAAGATTATATAAGAAAAATAAAAAATATAGTTTGACAGTTATATAAGAACGTTTGAGTAAGGTTCTAAATTTTTATACCATATATACCATGTATATAATACAAGGGTAGTATTGATATTTAAAAAATAAGTGTTGGGCTTTTAAAAATACATATCGACAACATCAGTAATAAAAACACTTTTTAAGAGTCAACGACGGATGGACACGACTGATTCCTTTTCAAAGTTTTTTTTTATCACAATTTGCTACCTTTTGAAACTTGGTGTCTTTGATAGTTATTCCTCTAGGATTTGGGTGTAATTGTTTGTAACGTTTAATTTTGTTTGTGCATTTTTAAAGATCAAACAATTTGTAATGCACATAAAAAGAAAAAAAATTAGCGTTCACAATATTTTATATCGGAAAATAAAGATTAAGTTCTTGTATGTTAGTATTCATTTTTTATATTACATTGTCTAGTGTTAATGTTAGAGGGTTAAAAGGTATAAACTTGTTTTTCTCAACCTATCTTGGCTGCACACATTGACTACTCGTAGGTCCCATTTTTCACGACATGTCAACATTTAACGGTTAATTTCAATTCCCTTAAGGTGGTATAAGTGAAGCGTGCGCTCAAGTCATGTGCATTTTCTTTCTTTCTTTCTTTTTTCCTTTTTCTTTTTTTTTTTTAATTTTCTTCTTCGTTTGAGTGTCTACAGCCCTTTTTGTAGTGTTTTTTTTATTTATTAAATGATTATTGGACTTTATTATTAATTAAGTTATTATTATTATTATTATTATTATAGGTTTAGGCCTAATAATATAATGAGACTAATTTAGTTAATTAAGTCTAATAAGGAGTCCAGTCCAATCAGTTTTGAGTCCATTCCAGTGCATTTGTCCAGTCTAGTCCAGCCTAGTTAGAGTCCAGTACAGTTGGTTAAACTAGCCCAGTTACTTAAGTTTAACCCAAGTTAAGGTCAAGAGATTGTGATTGATTAGATGACTTAAAAATATCTTGTAATTCATCCTTGATATATGTGATCAATCTTTGATTTATATGAAATCTGGAGATAATTCTTGAATATGGTTCATCACAACTTTATTTTAAGATATAATTACCGAATTAGGGACAGGTAATGTCCCAAAAATTGGGAAAATGATTTTTTGGGTGAACTGGTCGGTTTTCGATAAACCAACTGGTTACCGGCCAGCCTGTCGGCTTAATCGGCTGATTTTGGACTAAAAGGCTGGTTTGTTGAACTTTTTCAAGTGTCGGATTTCTATCAGATATGTTGCTTTATCACCAGATCACAGATTGGGATTGTCGTCCTTATCATTTTTGGCGCTCGAACCTCTACAAATAGGGTCTTTGGGCTACATTTTTTAGGACATACTTTTTCTCTCTAGAGCTTTTATACCATTTCTTTTAGAAGTAGTGGATCATATCTAAGGGGAATTTGGCACTTCATATTCACTTCTGTACACACAAGTCACATGTATCATGGATTTATCATAAGGGATTATGAAGTCTTCTAATTAAGTGCCTTCTCAAAGTATATTTACAGTTTTCTAGATTAGCTTGGATGATAATGGTCTAAAGTGTCTCCCAATCCCGTAATCACATTTTTATTCAAAAAACACAAAAAGATTCTTTTACATTTCTTTGTCTATGTATATGCCCAAAATGTAGATTACTTCCGTAGGACCAGTCTAAATATGGTGGTTTTGATTCCGATTGGTCTGATCGGATACATAGGCAATTCGACCCCCGATGTCAAGTTCAAGCCAAAACATAAAAAATGAAGGGTTAGTTTTATGATATTTTGCATGCGATATGTTATTAAGGCCAAAATTCAATGAAAATGAAGTAGAGCCCGAAAAGGAGTGGCGGGTGCCTAACACCTTCCCGTTACGTAACTTAGTCCTCAAACCTATCTCTCGGTTTGACATAGACTACTCGTCCTTTTGGACACCTTTGAGTCATTTCTAGGTTTTTCTTATTTCTCTATATCTAAATAAGTTGACGACTACTAAAATCCTTTGGGGGATGTTTTCAAGGCGGTTCACTACAATGGCGAATCTGTTAGGGATAGACTTGAAAAGTTCTTATTGATTTTTGGCCTTGTTGTATTTTCTTTGTATTTGATGGCATGTAAAATATGATATAATTTTGTATTTGTGCTTTTCTATACCTCACATAAGTGCACGTCTTACCTTAACCCACCCATTCGAGAGCGACAGTTGAAGCCCTTGATCTTCCTGGGCTCAAGGCTATTTTTCAATTGGGCTCTCAACTCCATGACCTCATACTAAAGATTCCTCCGGATTTCTTGGTATACTAACAACTTGTATATGTATTGGTGATCTCCCATTATTAACTTCCTAGTAACAGACGGGAGGTATATGGTACAGTCGAGCTGATAGGAGTGACCTTTACACCTGTGTTATAAGGAGAAACCTCACACTCGAACAATTCAGTGTTCAGTCATTTATTGGGAGAATACTTGTATTGGCCTATGGCATGTTGGCAACCAACTAGCATTTTGTAAGCTGAAACTGGTAATTTAGCCAAAAAAAAAGGAGACTCTGACTAACTGGCCATTAATCCGTGCTCCCAACCGGATGACGTCAGTATGTGCATTACTTAAGAAAATTTAAAACTTGCTGGTTTATACCGTAAAACAATCCACTGACCAACTGGCCGGTTACCGGACGGTTAGTCAGAACCCTGGCCTTCCCAAGATTTTTTAACTCCAAAAATTCCAATCCACCGACCTACCAGGTGATTAACCCAGCCGGTACGACTTTTAGTCAGAACCCTGGCCTTCCCAAGATTTTTAACTCTAAAAATTTCAACCCAACCCACTGACCAATCGGCTGGTTAACCCAGCTGGTTACTGGACGATTAGTCAAAACTTTGATTTTCCTAAGATTTTTCAACTCCAAAAAATTCCAATGCACTTACTAACCTATCGGTTAACCCAGCCAGTTACCGGACGATTAGTCTGAACCTTGACCTTCCCAATATTTTTTAAATCCAAAACTTCAAACCCCCTGACCAATCGACCAGTTAACACACCAAGTTACAGAACGGTTAGCCAACACCCTCACTTCCACGTAAATTTTCAAAATCCATGATTACCTCACTGACCAACCTGCCGGTTATATGACAAGGCTAACTGAACTGTTAGTCAGTACCCCAATTTTTTCACACATTCTCCTAAAATCTGGAATTACCCAATGAACAACCGGACTGTTAAAGCACAAGGTTGACCAGTCGGTTAATCAGTGTCAAAGTCCTGTATGGGTACAAATCAGCCAATTTAATGTTTTGCACTATCATGTGCTTATGTGTGTGTGGTCCTATCTAAGTTATAGTTTCCTAGCTTGAGTCATTTTTCTTCGATTCCCTTTGATCCTTATATATATATATATATATATATATATATATATATATATATATATATATATATATATATGAGATTAATCCTTAGGGAAATAACAAAAATATGTATTTATAATAATAAAAAGATTGGGTTCAAAATATCTTACTTTTCTCTCTTAGAAGGTAACGAGCTCTTGCATCGGCTCTACACTCTGGCATTGGGACCAATCCAGAGAATTCACTCAAACCCCAATGGTTAAAGAATACCCTCACATCCATGCCTTTGGCCGGATTCTCAAAGATGTGCAAAAAGGTTTTCAGGAAGGTTTTACCGTCTTCGCCGCTTAATAGACAAATACGGCTATGGAGTTAGAATTGCACAAAGATGACTTCGCCGAACAAAGAAGATACACTCATACCACATTTACGGTGTTGATATATTCTTTCACTCAAATGAAAGACGCCATCAGCAAGGCAACAATAATCAAGGATGGGAGGCCAATAGACAAGACCGACCAAAAGAATCCTAATGCTTAATCGAGGATGTTTTCATGGGAGCCTAATGTCACTAAGCAAAAGTTCTCCACTTTGGATGCCCATGTAGTCAAAGTGTTTGAACGGCTTCTCAGTAAAGGTATAATTGCCAAGTTACCCCCTACAGCTAGATCTGAAGGGCCCGACATGCAAGCTCAATGTGAATATCACCAAGCACTTGAACATTATACGGAGAAATATATCACCTTAAGGCACACTATTTAGGATCACATCGACAGTGGTTTGTTCAGTCCCCATGCCGAGTCCAGTGTAAAAGAAGAACTTCTATATGTGCACCAAGCACACCAGGATGAGACATCTCATCGGGCACTATATCTTTATGTCTGATCAGGAGGAGGACATCACATATTCAGCTAGCCAGATCGCCACAGATTAGCCAATGGTTGAGCACAATAACAAGCTGGAACATTAGTTTTAGTTTTATCTCATTTGGTTTTCCTAGCACTTCCTAGATTATTATTATTATTTTTGCATTTGTTTTGCCTGGTTATATAGTGGATGCTTTTGCTTAAAACAACACACACACAAACAAATAAATAGAAGTTAAAAAAAAACTTTTGAAAAAGTCCAAAATATTTTCTTTTCCAAGGTAACAAGCTCTGGTATCAGTATGAAGCTCCAATCTTAGGATACTTCCAAAAAACTTAAGTGGATCCTATTCCCTCAGCCCAATCAGCTCGTCCAAATTTTTGGTAATCTACAAAAGAATTATTAAGCTAACCTCACTTCTCTAGTAGCTTAACATACGAAAATTGCCTTGAATGTAGAATTACTCATGGAAAAAGAGCAAAACAAAAATCTGGAGAGGAATCCAAAATCAAAGAGAAAAAAGGGAAGGAAAAAAATTCTGGACTTAAATGTGATGGGCAGTATGTATCTAATAATCAGGGAGAGAATATTGCCCCGGAATGGTGTCACAGATTGCTAAGATGAGAACGACTGATGACCTAGTGAATCTCGATACCCTAAACATAGGCTCGGACAACAGATTCCCTCCGAACTTTAAGATGCCAGATATGGACAAATTCAATGGGACAACGGATCCACGAATCCATGTAAAGATGTATATACGAACATTAGTTCCATTGGAGTTAACTAGAATGAATTGTCCAAGATTTTTGTCTGTACTTGATCAGAGTCGCTGCTCGATGGTTCCTCACCCTTGAAGATTCAAGAGTGTAAACATGGGAAGACGTGGTGAGGGAATTTGTCAATCAGTACCAGTACAATGCTGATTTGCATTTTATTCGAGGAGACTTAAAGATTACCAAATAGAAGCCTAAGGAGTCAGTCTCAACCTTTATAATGCGATGGAGTAATGAGGCCGCTCAGATGGTTAACTGCGTGTCGGAAGAGGAACAAGTTAACATGATAAGGAACATCTTGTTATTGATGTACCATGGGTATCTTCTTGGGCACTATGACTTTTCCTTCAAAACACTAATGGGACCGCTAATACAAATTGAAGATGCTTTCAATAAGAGAACCGTATGTCGAGAAACTAACCCGAGAGGATACACAGTCGATCGGAGAAATGCTAATGCTTTGTCAAAGCCAACTAGGGCAAATAACGTCAAAAGTATAAGGTCTCAACTAGTAGTGTGGGAAGCCATTCCCAAGCCATGGTGATGGTTCACCCGCTTAAATGCCCCACTGATAAAAGTCTTTGAACAGTTGTTACAAGAAGTCTGATTGTCAAGTTACCACCTTCCCCTGCATCAATTGTTTCACCCTAAGGATACAATGCCTAACCTCATCGTGCTTATCATCAAAGAGCCAGTCATCACACAGAAAAGTTTGTCGTCTTACGTCATGCCATCAAAGATTTGATTAATAAAGGTGAAATGAAACCTTTTCTCGGACCAAATATGAAGATAGAATCTTTACCAGCGCACCAAGTGAGCATAGGCGAGACATCTCTTTCGGTATTGGATCTTTCCATGCTTGACTAAGAGGAGAACTTCTTTTTTTTCAAATGTTTTCCATTTTATTTTTTTCCATCTCATTAAAATGTAGGAGAATCTTTGTCTCTCATGAATAAGCACAACCTCAAGGGAGGACTTTCTATGGGACACAATGTAGGCTAGGGCGTGGGCTAAGAAACGAATGGTAAATAAGCTCAAAAAATCCAAGTATGGAACCAAAGCGCTAGTGTATGCATATGGAGACAGAGCCGAGAAGGTGACTAAGCAGCCTACATATCCCCATTAGGGGAACTAGGTCGGATGTAGTTCTCATGGGATCTGCTGAATATCAATTCTTCAGACTAAATAAATGGCCCTTCCCTGGGCTAAACTTCGACAATGATTTTTCAATCCCATATATTTTCCTTTTTTTTTGTTCTTCTTTTTTTTCCTTTTTCTCTCTCTCTAAATACTTCTTCCTTCTTTCGAGAGAGAATAATTGATCACCACGATTTGAATCATCCCATATTTTTAAGACCTTGGTTCATATGAAGGGCAACCTTTTCCATGTTGAGTTAACTTTGTTGCATTCCTTAGAACATTGACACACACAAGGAGACTACATGTCCTAAGGTTAGAAATATAGGCTTCCAAAAAGAAAGGCTATACAGTGTAGGCATAAAGGGCTAGCAAGTGGTAAAATTTTAATATGTGGGGAATTATGATGATATATGGTCGCCAAACAATGGCCTCCAATTATCAGGAATGCTCATTTCAAGGGAGACTTGTGCAAACATGCATTCCTTCGAAGTCTCTCTTTCTTTATTTTTTTATTTTGTTTTTTTTCTTGCCTTAACTTATGCCTAGACAACCCTATTCGGGGTTTTCAATCTAGTGGGCTTTTTCTTTTTCTTCTTTTTTTCCAAGATGAATGGTCCAAGCTAGGAGAGGCAATAAGAGAACTTTGAACAGGAAAAAGTCATGGGATCGATATGATACCTTGTTATCGTTGAAGATTTGAATTGTTTTTGGTGAATGAGGGGTTGGCCAAGAAAGGAAGTCATGACCTTTTCTTGATAATCTCTTAGAATCTCAGTCGAACGTTTAAATTTCAAACCAAATTCTTCCATTATGTTTTTTGAGATTCAATTTCAAAGAAACTGAAATTCTTATATTTAATTTTGAAAATACAAGGATCATTACCCCACAAGTGCAAAGGAGAAATGTCAACGAGATAGACCACTAGTCTTAAATTCAAAATTATTTTTTTTACACAATATCTTGAAGGGATTGGTTAACTTTTCAATCGATTTGAAATCGGGCAATTCTCTCTTGCTTTGAAAATTGTAATGCTCTCAACTTCCTATGATGGACTCCTAGACTTACTGGAAATAGAAACTCTATTTGACTCAAACTCTAAAGGAGACTTTTAGGAAAGAGAATATTTTTTTGACTTTTTATTTCTTATTATTCATCATTTGCTGCATCAAACTAAATGGGTGACCAAAAGCTAAATTAAAACATACACAAATATGAAAAAAGAGTAATCTAAAAAATGCTAGGAAAACCATCCAAGATTTTGGCTCAACATCATACACGGCTCGAAACTGGGAAAGTCTTTGACCATCGATCTGAGAGCTAACTGATCTTATCTCTTGCTAGGATGATCCGGCTGACATGATATGTTTACCTCCCTATGGCTTGTTGGATCACCTTTCGATTCCTGATCTTCCAATGTGCTCACCTTTTGGTGACCTGATGATGACTCATTGATTTTCATGACCTATCTGGCCTACCTTATTTTGAACGACGGTTTGATATATTTACCACTACTTAATGATTATATGAGAAGCCTTACAACTTTATCTTGTGCCTTTCGAAAATTCTCTTGATAGTCATGTACTTTTGCTCAGCTAGTCGTATACATTGATGTGTTAACTAATCCTATGGCCAGACTCGATCAGCCTCACAGATTATACAGTTCCACAGCATACACATCAGCCTCACAGTTCATACACTGTCATTTCCATTCATCCTCACTATCCACCTTTGTTGGCCTAACCTTTTCCAATTTTTAAAACAAGAATCTTTAAATAAAATCAAAGTATTTTGATATAGACATAGGAAAGAGCATTAACTCAATCCCTCAAAATCAATAAACATTTCAAATACAATAAAAACAAAACATATACATTGGACATGAGCAGTGCAAATTAGCAAAAGTCACCCCAGCAGTGTTCAGATACACTTTGCATATGAAAATGCACATTAACTAGTCTATTTAGGTACTAGTTTCAACCCAAACCAAACAGATCATCCTTATAATACCAACACTGTACACCATCCTTTTAACGCCTCAGATTTACTATCTCGTGTCAATGTTCAAAAGAAATAAACACAATTCAAAATGTTGTATGATGATCGAATCAATAAAACATATAAGTATTTAAAGAATTTCAAACGGTCGCTTTAAGGCTCAAATAGGGTCTCATGGACAGTTTTCAAAACGTTTTTATGACAAAATCGAAGTTCTGTAAAATTCAATAGCAAATCAAAATAAAAAATACGAATCAGTTATGATAAACTGGGTTTCAGGTAGAATCCCTTACATTTTAATGATAACTATAAAATCTAAGTTCAATGAAATTCGTAAAGATTTCATAATAGAACATATGAAATCAGTGCGATGAAGTAGGGTTCGGATGAAGTTTCTTAGCTCGTTCCAAGTTATGTGCTCGCTGCTATGCAACCTCGTTCAGATCCTTTGATTTAACCTATATTGCAAAACTATTTATCATAATAAAATCCAGCCTCGTAAACTATGAACCCGAAGCTCATTTCTTAAACGTTACTCACTCTAACACTCTTAACTCAAACCAAATCGAAACGGGTCCTACGTTAGGCCAACCTAATCGAGAACCTCACACACTTCTTAATACTTTATAATAACAAAAAGTTTATAATAAAACACTTTTATAGCTCAAAACATCATACAAAAGTCAAAATATGAATTTTCTGAATTTTTGAATATTTTTTAATTAAAAATAATTTTCTTAAATACCAGAAAATTCCAAAAGAAGCCATTAATATTTTTAGCTCAAATCAAAGTCCCATAAATTTTACAATAGCTTTACAATATATAAGGATAATATAAATTTCTAATTAAAAATTTTAAAGTATCGAAATCATTTTAAAATTATCCCTTTAGCTAACTTAAATGCGATACAGATAATGATATCAATTTAACTCTAAAATTCATGAAACTTAAATTGAGTCTTCTTTATACTATAAAAACATCACTGTAATTCTTTCCAATTTTTTTTCTCTCTAGAGCTTTTATACCGTTTATCTTGGAAGTGGTATATCATTTCTTAAGAGAACTCAGCCCTTTATATTCACTTCTAAAGAAAGTTCTAGTCTCTTGCATCGTGGATCATTCACAGAGTGTTCTCGTGTCATCAAGACAAGCGGGACTCACGAGGAATATTTTAATAGCTTTCTAGTCTAGTTCATTAGTCTAGAATTATGTCCTATTTTCTAGGATCACATTTTATTTCTATTACAAAAAACATAAAAAGAGCTATTTTTATTTCTTAGTCTTGGTCTAAGACCAAAATGTAGGTACCCTCTATAGGGTCCGGTCGAACTGTGATAATGTGTCTTCGATAAAAAATTTGAAATGTGTGGGAGTCCCACATCGGTTATTCAGAGAAGGTTACAACCTAGTCCTAAGTATAATAAGCCTTGTCCCACATTGGTTATTTAGAGAAAGTCACTACTTATCTCTAAGTATATATATTGGCTTGTATTGTGTTTTAAGGACAAGAGAAAAGAGCTATTCTTTGAGAGGGTTTGTTGAGAGAGACCGAGATCTGTAATCTCCAGTGACAAATATAGTGAAATTGCTGCTACTACTACCATGGAGTAGGCTTTCGCCAAACCACATAAATTTTGTGCCTTGTGTGCCTCTATTTTCTGTTATTATTTTCGATTCTCTTCTTTATTTCCTGGTGAGAAATCTACAATATTTAACAAGTGGTATCAGAGCTGAGGTTCAAGGTGCAATGGCGTCAAATACTTTGACGAATTATGATTTGGAGAAGTTTGATGGATCAAAAGATTTCAGTTTATAGAGGATGAAGATGCGCGATGTTCTAATTGAGCAAGGGTTATTGAAAGCGTTAAAAGGAAAACAGGGGCTTCCTGATACGATGTCTGCTGATGAAAAAGAAGACAAGTTGGAGAGAGCTCATAGTGCCCTGTTACTGTGTTTAGCCGACAACATGTTGCGAAAGGTTTCTCAGGAAACTATTGCGGCTGGATTGTGGTTAAAATTGGAGAGCTTATACATGAGGAAGTCTCTGAAAAATCTCATATACTTAAAGCAACGGCTGTATACTCCTTGGATAAAAGAAGGTACATCAATCAGTGATCATCTTAATGAATATAACAAGATAATATTAGATCTGCAAAATATTGATATCAAGATAGAAGATGATGATAAAGCTTTACTGTTGCTGTGTTCTTTACCTCCGTCATATGAACATTTGTTACTACCTTATTATATGGGAAGGACAATATCTCCATGTAGGAGGTTGAGGCTGTGATAAATTCTCAAGAATTAAGGAAGAAGGTTTCAGAAAATAGGAGAAAGGAACATGGTGATGGTCTGATAGCTCGAGGCCGAAGCACTGACCATGCTGGGTCTAAAAATAAAGGAAGATTGAGGTCTCAGTCAAAGGCCAGAAAATTGAAGTGTTATCATTGTCACAAGGAAGGACATTATAGAAAAGATTGTCCAGAGCATAAAGGAAAGAAAAAAGGATAATTCTAAGACTGCTGATGCTGGAGTAGTAGAAGATAATTTTGATGGTGTGGATGTTCTCTCAGTTCCTCAGATGGATGGTGGATTCTTGATACGGGTTGCTCTTATCATATGTGTCCCAATAGGGATTGGTTTGCCAGTTATTGCTCACTTGATGGTGATAGAGTTCTTATGGGAAACGATGTCGCCCGTAAAGTGGTTGGGATAGGCTCAATTCAGATTAGGATGCATGATGGTATTGTGAGAACTTTGACTGATGTCAGGCACGTTCCAGAGCTGAGAAAAAATCTAATTTCTTTGGGTACGCTTGACTCTAATGGTTGTAACTATCGGGCTGTAGGTGGAATGGATACTTCGATACCTGAGAGGTACTGCAGATACTAGTGTAGTCTACCATCGGAGCAGTGATGCGAATGGTAGAGTTGTTAGATATGTGGATTCAGACTACACTGGAGATTTGGATAGGAGGAGATCTTTGACAGGTTATGTCTTCACTTTTTCAAGCTGTGTGATCAGTTGGAAGGCTACTCTTCAGACTATTGTTGTCTTGTCTACTACAGAAGCTGAGCACATAGCAGCGACCGAAGCAGTGCAGGAACTTATCTGGTTGAAGGGATTGGTTGGTGATTTGGTTTGAAGCAGTAGTCTAGCATTGTTTATTGCGACAGCCAAAATGCCATACATCTGACCAAAAATCATATGTTCCATGAGCGGACCAAGCACATTGATGTCAACTTTCATTTTATTCGGGATGTGGTTTCTCAGGGTACTGTTATGGTAAAGTAGATTTTCACAATTTAAAATCCAGCGGACATGATGACAAAACAAATTCCAGAGATCAAGTTTAAGTATTGCTTAGATTTGATCGATATCAACAGTATATGAGGAACAACTCTAGAGGGCAAGTGTGGTAGCAGCAGATGATATTTTTAGATTGTTTGTGGCTTGTTTTATCCAAGCCGAGGTGGAGATTTGTGATAATGTGTCTTGGATTAAAAAATCCAGAATGGGTGGGAGTCCCACATCGGTTATTCAGAGAAGGTTATAACCTAGTCCTAAGTATAAGTCTTGTCCCACATTGGTTATTTCAAGAAAGTCACTACTTATCTCTAAGTATATATATGTTGGCTTGTATTTTGTTTTAAGGACAAGAAAAAAAAGCCATTCTTTGAGAGGGTTTGTTGAGAGAGACTGAGATCTGTAATCTCCAGTGACAAACATAGTAAAATCGCTGCTACTACCGTGGAGTAGACTTTTGCCGAACCACGTAAATCTTGTGTCTTGTATACCTCTATTAGTGTTTTCGATTCTCTTCTTTATTACTTGGTGAGAAATCTACTATATTCTTTAACACGAACTAAGATAGTTTTTATCATGGTTTGTCTGACTGGATACGTAGGCCATTCGACCCCCAATGTCGAGTTCAAGTCAATAATCTTTAAGTAAACTTAGGTTTGTGTTATTGCATATTTACATGTTGTGTTCAAAAGGTCAAAAACCAATAGAAATAAAGTAGAGACCGAAAGAGTATGACGATTGCCTAACACATTCTCGTTGTATAACTTAGTCCTCGAACCCATTTCTTTGTTTTCAATAGATTAGTAGTTTTTTGGACATTTTTTGAGTCATTTTTAAGGTTTTCTTTATTTTCCTTTCTATAATTGGATAAGATGACGACTTTCTAAAATTTTCATTCCGAGGATTATTTTTTTATTCTTTTTAGGCGGTTCGCTACAGGAATACTGCAACATTGGTAGATCAAAGGCCCGACTGTGGTTGATGTAAGATAGTGTGAAGCACAAAGGAATGCAGTTTGGTGATGGTTAAAGGTAAGACGATGGCTATTGGGAATGATGGACAGTGTTAGAACTATTGAAGGGCCTGTGCCGGGGGGGGGGGGATGACCTCTCCTCCCCTCCCCATATATTTCACTGAAAATTTCTTCTGTCACCAACATAACATTTGCTTAAAGCATTTAAACAAAAATTTTTAAAACTCCTAGTATATACTTTGAAATTTCAACACTTTCACTTCATTTTTGTCTTTAAAGGTTAAAATCGTGTTATTGATATGTGCCACTTAAATCCATTTGAAGTCAGGGCAAAAACAAAAAAAAAGAATAAATTCTTTTCGTGATTTGAAAGACAACAATATTTTTGGAACTGTCCAAAAAGGAATAGTGAGCGGCAAATTGGGATGGAGAAAAATAAACAAGAAAATTTTAGTGATTCCTGAGTACTTAATCGCCTTGAATAGGTACCTATACCAATTTTAAGGGACCAATTCTTGCATTAGTTACACAATTTATGTACTAGAAGTCATAGTAAGAGTTGAGGGTTTGGTTTTTGGAAAAAATACTTTTTGACCTCCTATACTTTAAGCATTTGGCAATATGGCACCTTCCACTTTAAAAGTTGCTACTAAACCTACCTCCACAATAAAAAATTGCGCACATTGGATGGGGCTATAACAGAACCCATTGAAAATGTCGTAATTACCCCCTTCTAAACCAATTCAAACCAAACTATATTATGTCTACTTTTGTTCCCCCCACCCACCCACCCAGCCACATACAAGTAGCCCACGCCTCCCACCCCAACCCCAAACCACCCCATCCACACACACATACACAAAACACCCACCATACATGGTAGTGCAAACACCCTACCGTCTGCCCCCACATTTACCCACCACACCCTTTATCCAACAACACACACCCAGTCACAACACGCCCCCTGCAACTTTACCTACTTTGCCCCCTTGCAACTCTCCCAACCCTTCCCCTACCCCTAATTGCCCTTCTTCTTAGCCTAACACCCTTTCTCCAACTCCCCTTACCCCTTACCCCTCATCCCTCAATACCTTGCACACATAAAAAAAACCTACCCAAACTCAGTGTGCAATTGTGTATGCTTGCAGTATGTGTGTGAGAGTAGGTGGTGTTTTTGTGTGTGTGGGTGTGGATATGTGTTTGTGTGTTTTTATGTGTTTAGGCGTTGGGGGTGTGTGTTTGTCTGTGCGTGCAGTGTGTGTACGTGTGTGTGTGGTGGTAGGTGATGGGGAGAGGGCAGGGGATGGTATAGTTTGTGTGTTTGTGCACTGTATGCCTGTGTGTACATGAAACGTGCTTGTGACTGTCTGTTTCTCTGTGTTTTGTAGTGTGATTGTGTGTTCAATGCATGTGTGTGTGTGTTCAATGCGTGTGTGTGTGTGTGTGTTCGTGCAACATGTGTGTATGTGGTGGTAGGTGATAGGGAAGAGGAGGGGGAAACCATTGTGTGTGTGTGTGCATGCGTGCGTGCGAGTGTGTGAGTGCACACGCTTGCGGCATGTGTGTGTGTGTGTGGTGGTAGGTGATTAGGAGGGGGAGGGGGAGGGGGAACCCATAAAGTGCACGCACGCGCGTTATAACAAAGGTATTTTGGTCTTTTAAGGGTGCCAAACAATTTCCGTCCAAAATCAGGGGTAATATAGATAGATATCATCTGATGGGCATAATTTTTGTAGTGGAAGTAGGTTGGGAGCTGATTCGTTGATAGCGCTAACAAAATAGGAGAAGTTGCCAGCACGATCTGGCCGTCCACTGGTGATCTGTGGACGATCTAGATTTTTTTTTTTTTACGTTTTTTAAGTATGTCCGCTACATTATGTAACCAACAATTTTTGGACAAAAATACCCTCTCAGATCTCATCCGCTACATTATGTAGCGGATGACTTCTGACACTATCTCACTCTCTCATTGATTTTATGTCTCCTCTATGACTTGTCTCTTTCTCTCTCTCTCTAACTTGTTTCTCTTTCTCTGTCTATGTCTCTCTCTCTCTCTCGCATCTTCCTCTCCCCTCGTTTCTTCTTTCATCATCGTCAGAAGGAGACAAAGAAAGAAGAAAACAACGGCCTGTTAGGATTTTGACCCCGTCTGGTGGTTGCGCTCCCTTCGGTGGTTTCGATGAATCACCGCCGGCAGCATCCTCTTCTCTTTCCCTTTTTTTTGTTGAGTTATTGTGATTGTATTGCTGCTCCGGCAGCTTCACAGTGACTGCGGTGGTTTTGTGGTGCCTGGGCCTGATGTAAAATTGCGTTGACAGCTTGCAGTGGTTGCGTCGATAGGTATCAATCATGGTTTTCCTCAAGGCAGTGGCATGGTCCCATCTCTTCGACCCAGCATATATGCCCCATAGTAGTACATACTGCCTAGAATGTCGTGGTTGCATGTGAAGCAGCCTTCTTGCCACTTCATTTTCGAGCTTTATGGCTCCGTGAACTTTACAAGCACCCAGAAGAGCCCCCAAAACAGAGCCATTAGGTTCTAAAGGCATTTTCTTAATAAACTCATTTGCTTCAGCCAAAAGCCCAACTCTGCCTAACAAATCAACCACACATCTATAATGTTCCATCCTCGGAACAACCCCAAATATAGTGGTGTCGTTGCCTTGTCGAAAGGCCTGCCTGGTAATGACAGTAATGGGCCTGGTAATGACAGTAATGGGACGACATGGCACCGATTGGACAGTCTTGGTGGCGCAGATCTGACCATGGTTATTACGATTGCGCTGATTAATCCAAATTCAGGCAAGATGTCCAAGGTGTCAACAACCTAAAGATACACCATGTTTAATTTCAGCCCAGATTTATGTCAATGTCCTGGAATCGAACGTGTTTTTTCATGTGTTGGATTGGATGTATGTTCCAACGCCATAGCCTGAAAGCCATATTTGTCATACAGCCTGGAAGGACTTGGCATGTTCCACAATTTCCTCCTTTGACTGGGTGGATTTTGCATCTCAAGTTTTTGCCATTTTGACTGGATGGACTTTTAAGTTTCATTTGATTTAATCGGGTAGGAGGAGGTTTGCTCGCTACACACCACTGTGTTGTCTGGGGTTTAAAGATAGTATGCTTAGTAAACAGGCTTTGTTGGGCAGATGGGTTTCGAGCTACTCTTGAGAACTGGCGACTTTGTCAATGGGGCTGGATATCCAGGCCTTCTCACGAACATTAATGAAAGCAGCTCACACCCCTGCCAGAGAGAGAGAGAGAGAGGAAAGGAGGGGAGCAGAGGACAAGAGAGAAGAAAAAAGTGGTGAGAGAAAGAGACAAGTCAAAAAGAAGAGAAAGGAGAGAGAAAGAGAAAAAAAAGTCAGAATATTAATGAAAGGAGAGAGAGATGTCAGAAAACTAGTCCATTACATAATGTAGCGAATGAGAAAAATGAGAGAGAGAGAGAGAGAGAAAAGTCAGTGCATTAATGAGAGAAAGGAGAGAGAGAGAAAAAAAATGTCAGAAAACTAGTCCGCTACATTATATAACGGATGAGCACTTTTTAAGTTGGAGGGTTTTTCTGTCAAAAAATCGTCCGGATGAGTCTTTGTGCTCTTTCTAACAATTTTGGTTAACGAGGGCCCACATTCTCGTCTCACCTCACCATTAGGCGTAAGAGGGGGCAATTAAGATTGCCTCGAGTGAAGGATTTTAAAACATTTACAGCTATTTTTCGTCACGAGACTTAACGTCTTGAGATATGTTTCAGATTTTCCGAGTTGATTTTCAAGCGAGATGTTGCATGTAGGCAACTTTTGTAGAACTGAAATTTCTACAACAAGCAGTTGAATTTGTTAGGGTGAGGGTCATCAATATAGAGAAAAAGAAAAGGCCTAATTGAAGAACCCCGATTGCAAAAGTGGAAGGGATGTTTGATTTTTACGCACGGTGCATGACAGAAATAATTGTTTCCATTTCAGTAAGCATTCTTGGATCTGGAATTCGAAGGTGTGCAACCGTATCTTGTATTATGATTTGGGCGCCTTTTTCTCTGAACAGATAACATACACTTGCTCTGGCAACAACGTTTCTTGGCTTCTCAGAGTGTTTGAGATTTCAAATTGTACATCTGTTCATACCATTTTGTTCCTTTCAAACTAACCATGTCGGTGCTTTTAACTTAAATTAAATACAGGAATAGAGAATTAGATCAGTAAAAAGGTAGCTTTTGATAAATGTTAAATAGTTGGGCTTATTTTACTGAAGCAGAGGACTTTAATAAAGGAGGAATGGAGCCGAGCCTACTTCAACAGGCGTGAACGAATTTGTTGGACAAAATTTGCTAGTGTCTGTTGACATAGGAGAGGGAAAGCACATATCTATTACCCTTTCTTCCATTCTTTTTCAATTCAAACAACACCTTTATGTTATATTATCTAGCAGGTCGGGTGTGCTTTTAACTTAAGATAATATTTATCTCTTAAGTATTATCTAACAGGGCAAATAAATTGGGTCAGTGGACCCATTATCCGCCCACTAACAGATAATGTGTATTTGTTAGTTTGGATAAATACAGTTATTTAGAGAATATTTATCTCTTAAGTGTTTGAGATAAATACAATCTTTATCTCCTAAGAGTTGGAGGTAAAGCCAGTCTCTAATTGTATCTCTATATAAAGGCTAGAGATATCCCAATAAATTATAAGTCAATAGTAATAACCCTCTCTCTATAGCACTCTCTCTAGAGCAATCACCAAGCTCTAGGATTTGGTTCGTGGACGAAGAACTCGACTCTAGTAGCCGTTTTCGTACCTGCGAAAAAGATCAAGCGTGTTGGAGGCTCGTAACAACAAGGATCCTACGTCGGAATTTTCGGAGACTTCGTACGGTATGTTTTCGAACCCATTACGTGTTACGTGGTAGCACAATAATTGTTGTAATCGTTTCAACATTGGTATCAGAGCATGATTACTTGTTGAATCGCCTTTAACATGCTAGATTAATTTATGTGCATGTTACGATTTTTTCCGGATACATGAATGAGACCCATTATTAAAATTCGAAATTTTTTGAGCATGTTTTTTCTGAAAAATAATTATATGTTTTTGTTCTCCTATGGTTGAGGATGAACTTCGTGATTTTTGGATGCATGGTTTGTGAGAAATCACGATTTTATTTTTCAAGAAAATTGTGTTTTTTTCGAGTTTTGGGACTCAAATTCGGAGCATGATATTCTGTTTTTATCATGATCGGTTGGTACATAATTAATCTATGTCGTATAGCTTTCCAACGATATATCGTATGCATTATTTGGCTTAAAAACGAGAAAGATATGGCCTTAAAGAGTTGGCATCGCGACATGGCGGTGCTGGAAAAAATTAGGGTTTAATGAAGAAGATGAACAGTGAATCACGCGCGCTTCACGCGCTGAAGACACGTGTCACGCACCAAGAGGAGTTGCCACGCGCCCACACGCGCGCCACGCGCGAAGACTGCTGGAACGCGCACACGCGCCGGGCTTCTCCCACGCGCGTGTATGCCACGCGCCTGTCTAGAAGACTCAGAAGCTGTCCACGCGCATGGCAGCGCGTGGCAGCACGTGAGGCCTGTTTTCTGGTCGGTCTTCGTCACCGCCGGCGAGTGGAGCTCCATCTTGACCCACTGGTTTTTTCTATGGTATTAAATTTACCTTAATACCCTCTGTGTGTGTTCTGTTTAATTTTTAAATAATTTTTCTAGAAAAATTAGCTTTAAAATTTGTTTTGATGCACACAGAATTTTTCTTTAATTCCAGAGGGTATATTAGGGATAAATTTACTGTTTGCCAATTTTAAGAATTTATCTCTCATTTTTGGGTCATTTAGAAATATTTTTTTTGTGGTACTTTTGTGGTCCCAAAAATACGAATAATGCGTAAATATTAATTTTTGCACTTTGTGAGCAGAAATAAATATTATGGAGAGCTATATGACATAGATGAATTATGTTTTATTTATTTGCCTTGATTAAGTGTTATGGTTTAAATATGTTTTTTGTTGAAATATATTTGTTGGGCTTTTTGGTAAGCCCACACCTCTTTAAACCCAATTTCAAGGCATTTGCGCCCGTTTTCCTTAGAAGGAGAATGTGGCTTATTCATCCATTTTATTACCCTTTAACTTGTTATTTGAGCATGCTAGTTTTAGGTTAAATGGATGGATACTAGATTGGCATTCTAAAGAAACTTATGTTTATGTGTTTACTCTTGTTTTAAGAAAATTCTTTTGAGAATAATGTGCTGTGCGGCATCTCCATTTGTTTTATTGGAGTAGTTTGTAGTAGGATTCTCAAAGATGTTGTATTCTGCTATTTCCCTGTATATTTCGAGAAAGCCTTGTACGGGGATGTAATTTCGCACGCACATTATTCAAGCCAGAATTTTCTTAGCATAAGTTATTAGAATGCCAACAGGGCTCAACGGAGTCCTTGCACACTATTGTATGGTGCAATAATATTGTTCTAAATTATCATGTGGATGATTTATTATATTGTGGCTTATATGATGATGAAATTTATTGCGAAAAATTACTTGAAAAATATTTTTCCCAACTCACATACATGGGAGATGATTACGAGCTTAGCAAATTTTCGATTTCATGATGTGAGGAAGGATTATGTTTTTCATTTGAATTTTTTGAAATAAATAGAAGGATGTATAATTAATGTCTTTTCCTTGCGCAATCTAATGTAGTGAATATAATGGCCACCAAGAATGTCATAGCTGATCTCGTTAAGGGTGAGAAACTTAACGGAGATAATTATGACGTTTGGCACAAAAAGATGAAATTCATGCTGAACGAACAAGAGCTCGAGGAGCACTTGACCAAGGAGATGGTCGCGCCAACTGAGGCGCAACCCCTAATAGACCACACTGCCTACCAGAAATGGAATCAGAAAGATCGTAGTGCGCGCTACACCTTGTTGAGCAGCTTGCAAAATGATCTAATCGGGCAGTATGATGAACTTCCAACTTGCAAAGCTTTATGGGAGCAGCTCAAGTTCTCTTTTGGTGGAACCTCAACTACGCGGCTTCGTAGCCTTGTGATTAAGTTTGAGGAGTACACAAAAGACCCTAAACATACCATGAGTGAACATCTAAGGATGATGTCCAATATGATTGGTAAGCTAAGGGATGCTGGCCATGCGCTCACAGATGAGCAGCAAGTCAGAGCTGTCATAAGGTCCCTTCCTGCCTCATGGGCCAATATGAAACAGATATTGACCCACAGTGAAAACATCAAGAACTTTTCTGATGTTTCACAGCATGTCATCCTTGAGGACGAGACTCGAGATGCTGACAAGACCCTTGCTTATGTCGCCCAAGGGGGATCGCGCAATGCAAATGGCAAGCGCGGAAGACAAAGTAAGAAAGGCAAGAGAGGCGAGGCTAGCACTTCTGCGCCAAAGGAAGGGAAAATGAAGAAACGCAAGAGAGGAAAACGTGGTGGGAAAAAGGATCTGTCTAAAGTTAAATGCTTCAACTGTCAACAGAAAGGACACTTCGCTCGTGATTGCACTGAGCCGAAGAAGGTACTTTCAGAATCTCTCTCTCAGTTATATGTTTCCTCACATGTGATGGTTGCTCATTCCCAACCTGTGTGGTTTGTGGATACAGGTGCAACAAAACATGTAGCACGTGATCGAGAGGGGTTCGTAGATTATCACCGGATTCCAGCGGGTAGCAAACATATCTTCATGGGAAACAATAGCTCCGAAGAGGTGCTAGGGGTTGGTTCTTACCAGCTCAAGTTGCGCACTGGGCGCACATTGATTCTTGAGGATGTGCGATATGCACCCACTGTTCGGCTTAATCTACTTTCAGTTACTGCTTTATTAGACAGTGGTTTTTCCTTTATTTTTAGGGGTAATAAGTTGGACATCTTTTTGGATGATGTTTTGTTCGGACATGGTTTTCGCATGGATAGTCTTTTTCAATTGGATTTAATTGATTCTCAGTCTTCTTATTCTTATGTGGTGAATGATAATATTGTGAATGATTCTACCACCTGGCATGCAAGACTGGGCCACATAGGCCAAGATAGAATGACTCGTTTGGCTAGAGAAGGCCTTTTAGGCCCACTCGCAAAAGTCAATCTACAAACTTGTGAGGCTTGTTTGGCCGGTAAAGCATGTAGGAAGCCTTTTGGAAAGGCTGTGAGAGCAACTCAACCACTTGAGCTAGTTCACTCTGACATATGTGGACCTATGAGTGTAAAGGCACGCCATGGCGCCTCTTATTTCCTTACACTGATAGACGATTATACGCGATATGGTTATGTGTATCTGATATCTCACCGCTATGAAGCTTTGGACTGTTTCAAACGCTTTGTAGCTGAGGTTGAGAATCAGAAAGAGAAGAATTTAAAAACTCTTCGCACTGACCGAGGACGCGAATATTTGTCAGATCACTTCAAGAAGTTTTGTGAGAAAAAAGGGATACGCAGGCAACTTACTATTCCTAATACTCCACAACAAAATGGCGTTGCGGAAAGAAGGAATAGAACATTGTTAGACATGGTTAGGTCTATGATGGCGCAAGCAAACCTCCCAATATCTTTTTGGGGGATGCTCTTTTGACTGCAGCCTATATACTTAATCGAGTGCCTTCACAATCAGTCAAATCCACCCCATATGAGCTTTGGAATGGCCAAAAGCCAAATTTGGATAACTTGCGCCCATGGGGCTCAGCAGGTTATGTTCACAGTACTTCTCATAAGTATGGGAAACTAGGGCCTAGAGTTAAAAAGAGTATCTTCTTGAGGTATTCTGAAAACTCTAAAGGCTATGTGATGTATGGTGAACATCCAAATGGTGGAAAGACTGAAATAGAGTCTCGTGATGTCGATTTCATAGAGAGTGATTTTTCTAGCATTGGAGATGCGAGTAAGAATCTTGACCTCTATGAGTTAGAGGAGGTTGAACCCACTTTACCATCTTCAAGCGAAGGTGGGGAATTAGTTCCTCATCCGGTTGTCGCTGAAGATAGTGTAAGTGACCTTCAACCTAGTGGGAGTATCCCAGACAGTGGGAGCACACCACAAGGACCATTAGGTCAACAAGATTCTCAACTGCGTAGAGGTGCACGAGGAAGAGTTCCACGTCGTCGTTTTGAGATTGACGGAGAAATTCTTATGTGCACTCCAAATGATGAAGACGAGCCTACTTCTGTGGAAGAAGCCTTATCTTCATCTGCTAGAAATGAGTGGATGGCTGCAATGAAGGATGAGTTAAGCTCAATGGAAAAGAATCGGGTCTGGGAGTTGATTGACCTTCCGCCAGGGCGCAAGACTGTTGGAAACAAGTGGGTTTTAAAAGTCAAGCGCAAGGCAGACGGGTCAATTGACAAGTATAAGGCACGTCTTGTGGCGAAAGGCTATACCCAACTGCAGGTGTGGACTATGAAGACACTTTCTCCCCAGTGGTGAGATTTGCTTCAATTCGCCTGATCCTAGCTATTGTCGCCCAGCAGGATTTAGAACTTTTTCATATGGATGTTAAGACTGCGTTTCTCAATGGAGAACTAGACGAAGAGATTTATATGGCTCAACCTGAGGGTTTTGAAGTCAAGGGACATGAGCGCAAAGTTTGCCGGCTCAAACGTTCTATATATGGTCTCAAACAATCGTCTAGGCAGTGGTACTTTAGGTTTCATCATGCCATTACCTCTATAGGTTTTGAAATGATTGAACAAGACCATTGCGTTTACGTAAAACGATCCAAGAAAAATATTCTGATCCTTTCTTTGTATGTGGATGACATTCTTTTAGCTGGGAATGACATGAGTTCCATTGTCGCCACTAAGCAGTGGCTGTCCTCAACTTTTGAGATGAAGGACATGGGAGAAGCTAATTATGTGCTCGGGGTTAAAATCATACGTGATCGTCCAAAGAGACTTCTCGGTTTGTCTCAAGAGACATATATCAAGAAGGTCATTGAACGATTCTGTATGCATAACTCAAAACCCATAGACACTCCAATGGACAAGGCGTGTACTTTAACAACAGACCAATGCCCAAAGAATGATGAGGAAAAGAATCGGATGTCCAAAGTGCCTTACGCGGCTGCAGTTGGGAGTCTGATGTACGCTATGTTGTGTACGCGTCCAGACATCTGCTTTGCCGTTGGAATGGTGAGTCGTTATCAGAGTAATCCTGGACCCGCTCATTGGAATGCGGTGAAGAGGATTCTTCGATACTTACGTGGAACCGCTGATCTCGTCCTGTGCTATCATGGTGGAGACTTGAGATTGAGAGGATACAGCGATGCTGATTGGGGCGGTGATAGAGATGAGCGCAGATCCACTTCAGGTTATGCATTCATACTAGGAGGTGGAGCTATCTCTTGGTGCAGCAAGAAACAGACTTGCATCGCCCTATCCACGATGGAGTCGGAGTATGTTGCTTGTTCAGCAGCAGTCCAGGAAGCTGTTTGGTTGAGGTCATTCTTACAGGCTCTAGGGGTTACAGCTCATGCAGACGAGTCTGTCACTGTTCACTGTGACAATACAGCTGCCCTAGATTTTGTAAAGGACCCCAAATATCATGGGAAGGCCAAACACATAGGCCTTCGTTATCACTTCATTAGAACTTTAGTTGCGCAAGGAGAGGTGACCATGAAGCATATACCTACTGGCAGAATGGTGGCTGATCCTTTGACCAAGCCTATTGCTAGAGATGTTTTCCTTTCTCACATTAGGAGTATGGGACTACGTAGGTTTTGATATGTTTATGGCATCTTATGTACTTGACATTATTTATTACATTAAATTTTCATTCCTTGATTTGAGTTTATTTTGGAATGAATGGATAATCTTTGTGATTACATATACATCCTTATTGAGAGTGTCACCAGGCTCGAATTGACCCACTCACACGGGTAATTCACCTTGGCGCTAAGATAGCGAGCAAGATGAGACATAATTGTCTTAAGCGCCAAGTGGGCGAATAAGATGATACAGCTTATAAAGCAAACATGTCGCCTTAGTTGGAGCTAAGATGAGACCTAATAAATGTAGGTCGATCATAGAGTATCTCCACAACTCTATGTAGCCTGTTTACAGCCGAATGTGAGATTTCAGGCAGGCACTATGAGAGTGACTGGGCTGAAAAACTCAGGTTAGGCGCTTGTACAGCGACTAGACTTAGATTCGTATGGCGTATTTTATTATACATTTATGTGACACGCCCTTGCGGGTTACGCCATAGCATGCAAATCATACTGCATGTGCTAAATGCAGACCGACAGTGGGAGTGACGAATGAATCCCTGCTTCGTCACTGTGTGAGCCACTTGGATCGAAATTTTTGATCCTATATGGTACCCTTTTCACCTTAGACTATGTCATGAAGAGGATACTCAATGTCGCTACTTTAGCATGTACCCTTGGATCATGGATGATGCGGTCTCGCGGGGCATGTCTAGGAAAGCGGTTGGGTCTAATTGGAATGACATGAGGGCTTTGGGAAGAAAGTTCAATATTACATCATGTTGTGTGATTCATAGCCCGGGCGACTTTGTCGATTTTCGTTTCGATATGAGTCATGAATACATAACATATGAGAGGTTTAACACTGCTCACTATGAGGGATTTGAGAGTGTTTAATCTGGTGTAGTTGAACTATCTGGGGTACATACGAGATTTTTTGGAGTGATGTATTGTGTTAGTTTGGTGATAACTTAATACAATACTCCTCAACTGGACATCCTTTCTCGTAGGTCGCACGTTCCATTTCCTGTATGAGGAGATGAGTGGACGAGAGATAAAGAGGGACTGTACGATTTATTTGCCCTGTCTGTGGGCGAGTGGGAGCTGTTAATAAATTGGGTCAGTGGACCCATTATCCGCCCACTAACAGATAATGTGTATTTGTTAGTTTGGATAAATACAGTTATTTAGAGAATATTTATCTCTTAAGTGTTTGAGATAAATACAATCTTTATCTCCTAAGAGTTGGAGGTAAAGCCAGTCTCTAATTGTATCTCTATATAAAGGCTAGAGATATCCCAATAAATTATAAGTCAATAGTAATAACCCTCTCTCTATAGCACTCTCTCTAGAGCAATCACCAAGCTCTAGGATTTGGTTCGTGGACGAAGAACTCGACTCTAGTAGCCGTTTTCGTACCTGCGAAAAAGATCAAGCGTGTTGGAGGCTCGTAACAACAAGGATCCTACGTCGGAATTTTCGGAGACTTCGTACGGTATGTTTTCGAACCCATTACGTGTTACGTGATAGCACAATAATTGTTGTAATCGTTTCAACAATGAGGATTCCCAGTTTCATTTTTGTATGTAAGCGGTGGTGAATATCCCTGATTTTGAAGTTCCACAATTGAATCATAGTTTAATTGGCGCTCGGGAGTTCTGCACACTCAAGAGTTCAGCGTAGTCTGATCTAGATGGATATGATTCTTAAGCACTTTTTAACCACTTTATTTTGGAGACTCACCGGACTCGAGAAGTGGCAGTGAGCTTCGCTTTACGAGAAAGCTTTCAGGTTCGAACTCATGCAGCCAAGGATCTTGGCTTGTAGAGGAGCTTTGAGTGGCTTTTCTGTTCCTCATTGACAGCCTCCCATCCTGTCAAATGCCTTTGCACTGCAAAAAAAATTGGCACTTGGGATATGAAGTGTGTTTGCCATGGCAGCACAAGGTGTGTGTGCCAGAAATTTTCAGAAGCCTGGTTTAAATGCTTAGAGTGAATACAGTAGCGGAGGATTTGATGTTAGCAAAGAACTTTATGAAGGGTTTGAATCAAAATGTTGATCAAGGAAAAGAGCATGTTGATTGTTATGAGTTTTGTAGGTTTAACTGCAGCTAGTTCGTGGAAACTGCAGTAATGTTTCGTCTGCTGGTGCTGGATTATGTAGAAGCAAGTGCAGCCTCTCAAGCTTACAGCCAAACTAGGTCTCCACATAATAGTCTTTAACTGAAGACCGTCAGAGTCATGGAAAGACCAATGTACGTACTTACCAAGAAAGCAGAATACGGATAGTCAGATAAGGACAAGTAATAATTATGTTTCGCATCATTACCTATTTTAGGTCTGGACGGATCATTTCCCAAAGCTCTCTAATAAAGGATTTTAAGCATTTGTTATTTTTGGGTAAATTGGATATTCCTTTTTGTAAAACGAAAAAATAGAATGGCCAAGATATGTTATTTGGGAGGAATTTTTGCAATCAAGGAAATAGTCACGATCGTATTCAAGACAAGAGTAGCATAGGTGATTTGTATTCAACCCTGACCAACTTATGTAAGTTTTGTGTGCTTATTTTCTATTTGTCCAATACTATGTTTGTTTCAGGGGGGCCCCACGATGGGCAAGTGTGAACCTTGGAATATTCATATGCATGCAATGTTCAAGAGTGCATCGGAGTCCTGGAGTACATATCTCTGAGGTCTAAAGTTTGGGCATCATTCATATTATTGGGTTTTGTGGTTACTCTCTAGTCTAAAAGGATATTTATGTCACCTGATAACTTTGGGCTATATGTATCCATACTGACCTTCTATGGATTGTCAACATCCATTTTGATGTAATTTTAGTTTCAATGTCAAACGATCTCCATTTGCTATCTATATTTAGTATGATTAAATTTTTTTGCCAATATCCTCTTCCTTGGAAATATACATTCTGGTCTTTTTGTAACGCCCCCGGAAATTCGGCGCTCCGCCGCCCCGAACTCTCGGGTCGTTAACCTACCGGATCACTTCAAACCTGTCAAACCTGTTCACTAACACATATTTCAAATCATCTAACTCAGCATCAACTCAGATTTCTCAAAATACTGGATCATAATTGCTTAGCTTAAACTATTACAGCTTAGGTTCTTCGCAATTCAAATTTCCTAAGAACAATTTATCAGTACCGACCCGCGCAGGGGTCTTACTATACAGTGGTGATGGGCTCACCTGAACCTCACGCAGACTCTAACCCATTCCCGAATCTGCTACAGCTTATCGTCACCTGCAGAAGGGAATCAAACGAAGGGTGAGCTTTTGAGAGCTCAGTAAGGTCGCACAAGGACTACCAACAGGATTACAAAATGATTCCAAGAATCCAACTGACAAAGATTTCCAGAATACTTCAAACGGTCAAAAATACTCAATGATTCTCAAAATGATCAAAATTCACAGAAACAGATACCAAAATAAACAATAATACCCATGATGGGTTCCAGAACGATTAATAAAAGATCATCTTCAAAACACAACAGAGTTTTCTCAAGATCTTTCAAATGTATATAGATCATCTGAGACAGTTCTTTCCAAAATACACTGAAGGTTTTTCCAAAGAATTTCAACAGAAGTACAGATCATTTCAGATAATACTTTTCAGACATTTCCGTAATAGTCACGGCAATATACAGAACAGAGAAAAATTAAAAATCAACGTTGACCTTGGGCGATTGCAATGCCATTCCGGCACGCTAACAGAATGTACACATGCATGATGTACCAGAATAATTACTAGTCCATTTAGGTACTAGCCTGCATTCCATGCAGGATTCAGACCAGCCTTATAACGCCCGCTTCAGAACAGAACATATAACCCAGGTCAACACAGAAAAATTAACAATATCAATGAGCATTAACATAAGCTCAATCACGGAGATCAATTCAGATTCCAATAACAATAATCATACTGACACAAGTCAGCATTCAGAAGTTTGAGAAGAAATCGGATTTTCAGAAGAAATCAGAATTTCAGAGGAAATCAGAATTTTCAGAAGAAAATCACAGATAAACAACAAAACGATTATGAATAATTATCGAGTTTTAAGCACAACAATCCGAAAGAACGAATACAGACAATTGTCAAATCTGCTCAGCACACAATATCAGGCGAGCATCAAAAGATTTTCAAACAATCGATTCAGGTTCAATATTGGAGTTTTCTGGGCAATAACATGCTGATAGCCATACAAAATTCAGAGTTCGGCATTAGCCGTAAGTAAATCAAATGAGTACTTACGAGTACGAGCAATCGAAATAAGGGTTCGGACAAAGTCCTTACCCAGGGTTCAGATAGAATCCCTTACCTGGATTCGCAGCTAAATTATCCTAACCGGAAGTCTTTAGCTTTAACCTAAACGGAATAATCGAACCATTAGAAACAGCCTACAGAACAAGATTATAACTTAATACGAACTCACACATACTCCCAAAATGAACCCCCCTCTCCAGGTATGTAAAATTACCGAAACACCCCTAGGGTGTAAAATTACCAAAATGCCCTTCTCATACTTAAATCACTGAAATAAGCTTCCCATATGTAAATTCATGCAAAAATACATTTCTTATGTCAAATTACCAAAATATCCCCTTGGGGTGGCAAATTACCAAAACACCCCTGGGGGTTTCCGGCATCGAAAAAATCTCAAAATATCTTAAACCGCTATTTTAAGCATCCTGATGTTATTTTTGGTCTAAAAAGTATTTTAGAAATTTTTCGTCCGAAAATCCCGAACCGGTGTCCGGACGGAGGGCTAAAAGGCCAGTTTCGCGAAAAATACTTATCGGCCTCAGAATGGCACGAAATTTTAGGTACTGAATCATATCTGTAAAATAGAGTTTCCATAAAAATTTCAGATTAAAATAACTTTGTTTACTCGGTTAATTAATTCGATAAAGTTATTTAATCGATACCCCCAATTTAGCACCCTTCGCGGATCCCAAAAATTCCCAAAATTTTCCAGAGCGTAGATCTCGTAAAATTATTGGGGGTTAATGTTTTAAATTTTGTCTAATTTTGGCTCTAACTATTTATTAAAATTCAATTAAAAACTGCCTAAATGAATTTCACCTTTAGCGACAATAACACACACTATTCAAATCAAACACACACACACACACTATTGCACCCTGAAACACACACTTCATCTTCCTTGTTCGAACACACACACAACTCACTGATGGTCTTCGAAATTCACTGAAACTCACCATTAAAACACACACAAACACTCGCAACACTTTCATATTCTCACAAATCACACACTAACACACCTATATACACTCAATACCCAAAATCTCACACCCCCGTACACCCACTCTCAAGAACACACACTTCAACCACCCTGAAACTCACGAATTCCACTCATTATCTTCCTAACACACACAAATTCAAAGCTCATTAACATGACTACCCGTATACATGTATAATTTCTCACCCGAAATTCTCACGCAACATAAACACACACCCAATAACCGTAGGCACACTCGGCACTCACGGTGACACACGCACGGTTTCACACACCTGAATTCACACAATGAAATTTCATACACATGAGGGATAGGGATTACCCTTAGAAAAATCTCTCAGTTTCTCTCTAGCTCTGTCCAAGCTCCCTCTCTTTCTTCTTCCCTCTCTGTTTTCCTTCTGTTCTTCTTCACTGTTCGTTCCTTTTCTTCTTCTGTTTCTTTTGTTCCTTTCCCGAAAGGGAAAGGTTTCCCCTTTTTGCTTTTTGTTATCTTTTTTTTTTATTTCTTTCTTCCTTGCTTTACCCGAAATCATTATCCAAATCCAATATTTAATAGTTTTAGTTAGCTGAGTCATTAACCAAGGAGGAGGTGTCAACATCTTGTAGCTAATTTTCAAAATTTACAAACCAGCCCCTCTAATTTTCAAAAATTAAAAAAGGGCTAATTACACCCATGTCCCTGAGGTTTGGGGGTAATTACACGCGAGGACACAAAGTTTCAAAATGTAACACTTATGTCCATTGATAAACGGAATACAAAAATACTTAACGGTTTTAACAAAAAGACTTGATTGCCCCTGACTTTAAAATCAATTACCCACTTAATTTACTGTTTATTCTTCCTCTCCCCACACCCAGCACCCACCCCTACCCCCCGCGCCCCCACCCCACCCCCACGAGTCTGCCTCTTCCTCTCCCCACACCCGCCCCACCCCCTGCGCCCCCACCCCACCTCCACGCGTCTGCCTCTTCCTCTCCCCACACCCAGCACCCACACCCCCCACGCCGTCTGCCTTCCCCTTCCCCGTCAGCGCAGTAGCAGGCCCTCCGGCGAGGCACCGGCGCCGCAAGATTGCGGTCGCCATACCGATCTGCCTGTCGCGGTCGCCATACCTCCGTACCCCGCGCAGTCCGAGATCGCAAGCATCACCGAGCTACGTCGCGACACCGGCCTCCTCCATCGAGATGCGCGCCACCGTGACCGCCAGCAAGGCAGCGCCATCACCACCACGATGGGCTTGCACCATCGCGCCGACCGGTGCGATCGATGCCTGGTGGTGGGTCTGCTCCGACAGCGACGGTGGGTGGGCCGATCTGTGGAAGCGAGCAGTTGTGGTTGTGCTGTCGCCGGCCGTGGGTGGGCCGATCGATGGGGATGTACATTGGTGTTTGGTTGGTGGCAATCGCCGGTGAAGAATAGCAGTGGCCATTGTTGGCCATCTGCCCTCGCCGAAAATGGTGTAAGGCGTCGAGCAGGAGACTGGTGCCTACGGTGGTGGCTCATTGTTGGGTCATGGTGGTCTGATCAGTTGAGTTTGTGGCCGGCGGTGGTGGGGAGGGGGGCTGCTGGTGGCATGGGGCGGCGGAGGGAGGCTGCAGGCGGTGACTTCAGATTTAGGGTTTAAATTGTGGAGAGAGAAAATTATACTTTTTGTGACGATATACTGTACAGGGGTAGTATTGCCATTTTCAAAATACGTAATGACGAAAATTATACTTTTTGGACGGAATACTGACGGTTGGATAAAAGTGTTATTTTTTTTAACGTTTTTGGACGGAATACTGACGGGGGGGGACTTGAGGGGATGTGGTGAGTAGTCGAGGGAAGAACCACCAGTTTTCATCTCCGATTCTTTTGACTTTCTACTCGATCTATTCTTGAATATATCGTGGAAATCAGTGCGTTCTAATGTGCTAATCATTTGATTCTTGTTCTGTAGCTATGGGCAGTGAGATGTCGAACCGATATTGGGAAGCAGAATTGCCACCACATTTTGACAGAAGCACAATTGAAAAGTTTATTCGTGCCAAGTAAATTTTCAGCTGATTTTTAATGCATGCCGTTTGATGGGAATACAAGTAGTGTGTGTTTTTCTCCTTTCCTGGTCTAAGTAATTATCGGGCTCATCAGATATCAGGAAAAGAAATGGGAATGCCACAAAACCAGTTCCCATAGTAAGTGGAAAAGGCTCTAGTTGTGACAAATCTATAGGAGGTGGAGCCAAGATTGGCATCCCAAAGAACGCAAGGAAATATTCTCTTGAAGAAGAGATTCTCAGTAAACACATGTCTGAAGTTTCTCGACCAGTGGCAAGATCTCGTGGGGTAAAGTTACTTCATTGATGTTATTTGTCTTCTTGATTCTGAAATTCTGTTCAGAATCAATTCATACAAAAACATGCACTGTGACTGTTTAGGTCTTTCTGTGGACTGCGTATAACTGTCATGAGCCCGTGTATATATTTTCGTCTGTTAGTTTGTTGGAAAGTTTAAAGTGAAGGACGGTTGATTTTATTTCATTGTGGTTTCCGACATGTGAACTATTTGTTTGTTTGTCTGTCTATTAATGTTGTGTTTGTCTATAAAAAAATTTATGCACTGTTTGACTCCTCATGGCATTGCTTCTTTTCTTTCTCTGATCTATAGCGCAAATATTATTAACTTTCATTAGTGCATACCTCAATTTTAGGCATCTGGATGCCTAGAGCTCCAAAATAAGTACAGAAATGGTACTATCTTTAATACTTGAGGTAAGGACAGAACCCAGAAACACAACATACATCAATTATCCATTCTCAAAGGCAATAGAAATAGGAGTATATGGATAAACAAGGTTTCTGATGGGAAATTGGGGTCTTATGGCAGGAAAAACCCGAGTCAAATATCTAATTAGTAGGAGGCATACCTGAGGAACGAGAACAAATGGTCGACAAGCTGAATAATAATGACTGAAAATGGTAAACACTGTAGGCAGGGCCAGTTTTAGCCTCATTTGCCCCACCCTCACCCTTGGTCATACAATTACCGAGTCGGTTTGAGACTTGTGAATTGATATCTGTCCCTACTTCTTTGCAGTTCCCCACTCTCTCTCGCATTGGCCAGCCAGAAAAATTGTGTAAAAGTGCAGTGCAGGTTATGCTCCATAGTTCTTGGCGTTGTTGTGTCGATACCGAGACACATAGGGGCCATATAGGAGAACCCAAAATTGGTATGTGTTTATCTTATTGATGGGACTAAGGCACCGTTAGTCGTAGCTTTTATTTTTTTTTTATAAGCAGCTTATCAAATAAATAATAATAAGAATATTAATACCTTAGTTGGTATGTGGCGTTTGTTACAACTTACAGAATTAGATCTCTTAAATTTGAGATGACAAAAGTACCCAACATGCTTTTAGTTATTGGTATGTATGTATAATCACCTTCATCACAGATTTTGATTACCCAAAAAATATCTAAATATATTCTTTACTTATTTCAAACGAAAGAGAATTCAATTTCGACTTGAACACTACTTGAATTGTCTATATCCAAAATCGGATGAATTGAAAAAAGTGAAATGAAGTTGAGAAAATGAAGAAGAAAGAGATAGTCTCAACACGTGACACGTGGTGAATTGTAATGAATGAGGGGTACTCTGAAATTTAAATTTCATAAGCCAGAAAAGCACCTCTTGAGGTACTTATGGATTATAGCTTATTTTGGCTATAAGAGGGTTGTACCCCGCTTATCGCTTATGGCTTAAAAAGCTACTAACAAGCACCATTTTAAGCTGTTTTTTAAACTGTTTCTTAAGCTATAAGCTAGCCAAAATAAGCTGCGACAAAGATGGACTAAGAAATACTGAAGCTTACTTGCAAAGGTTATTATCTTTTGACAGGGTTCTTTAGATATGACGAACAAGGTCATTGTCTCCCCTCCACCTTATGGCCTCATGTCCACGTACGACACATCCGTATAGAAACAGCATTGAGATTAACACTTTAGCTTACCTGCAACAGAATTAGGGGTCCCCCAATCTCATATGCTGAACTCCTGCTTGCTCGGCACATCTTACGGTACAAGTAAGCTAGAGCTGCACTACCCCAACTACGCCCACTCGCAGCATTAAGGTCTTGAAGCAAAGTTAAGTACATAAGAGGAACCCTAGCGCCATATAGGTGTGGGAGTAAAACACCACCAATCAAGGCCAATATAAGAGCCCTGGCATGCTGTTGTACAATCTCATCATCTGAACCCTCTGGTAACACCATGAATTGATCCATCAGCCAACGAAGTTGTATTGACCCTCCACGTATGACCGTTTCAGGTGGTCTGACACCTAACCATATATGACAATACTCCTGCCACGCATCTGTGGAACGTGTAGTGTCAAACCTGTAACAGCATCACCATCAATGGGTAGCCCAGACAACACTGCCACGTCCAGTAATGTAATTGCAGCCTCCCCAACACGAAGGTGAAATGTATGGGTCTCAGGCCGCCATCGCTCAACAAGTGCTGTGATGAAAGCATGATCAAGTCTAACCTCCATGATCCGGTAAAGCCCATAAAAACCAACTCGCACCAAGTACTGCATGACACGCGCAGGTGGCTCCATCCTTCGATTCCCACCGCGATTCCAAACTAGTGGTCCTAGGGCTCGTCGGCATGTCAATACCTTATCAACCTGCATGCATTTTCTATATCAGTTAAATTAAACATGAATAATTAAAGTTGATAACAAAATCAAGTACCTCTCCATTCCAGACACAGCTAGAACGATGAGAATGTTGCAAATGTAGTACATGAGGATCGACGGGCCCTGGATTTACCAAATGCTCCACAATTTCCCCCTGTCTTGGTCCTTCATGTCTTAATCCCTCCATCTCTACAAAAACCAATGCAAACTCTATGTTAATTAGCGTGAAAAAACACAATGCATGAAATAATAATAAACTGATTATTATCTTCATCTCGCTTTTCAAGCATTGTCACCTAATTTTAGTTTTGTCACCTATTTCAAGTTTTATCACCTAATGTCTATTTTGTCACTTAATGCTGCTTACAATTCAAGGTTTGTCATCTGTCTTCAGTTAGACATCAGCTGACATTTACAACAAACGGATGCACTGGACATCATTCAGATTTTCAATGAGTTGTTAAGCTGTCCACTTAATAATCACAGCTGAATTTAAAGGGAGCAGCTTGATTTAATATCATGTCGTGGTCGTGACACACACACACAAACACACACACATGTGATGGTCTCCATATCATATAAGGCACCCTTATTAGTTTGGATACATCAAATGGATCAATGGTGGGAACAACTAAGTGTAGATGACTAATAGCTCACCTCACGTGTGTGCTTTCCAATAAGGGCCAAAAAACACCAACCATCCATCCACCATCCAATGCTATTTTGTTAATAACCAGCTTTTTTGCATCACTCACATGACACACAAGATTCTTTAAGTCATACGGCAAACAAAGCATGACAAAGACATAGAACCATGGTGGGAACAACTACATGTAAATGATTCTCACCGTACTCATCAGCACTTTAGAGCATCATTTTCCCACTGTTCCTCAACATGTGAGAAGTAGTTCATAGCCATCTACCCCTGTGCTACACAATATATTTCAGCAATTGGAGCAAGGAGAGGAGGATCAAACCAAAAATCAGGAAGGTTTGGAATCAACAAAGAAGACAGTGAGCAAGGAATGTGGCAACAAAACTGCTAATGGATGAACAAGAAAGAAAAGCAAGCAGTTCCCATGCTTGGAAGAGGGAAGGTACAAAATCTTCAAAAGTTTCAAAACTAAGTTCTGCAGAACAAGACATGACTTAAGCAAAACCAGATTTGGGATAAACAAAAAACAATTAGATGCTTTTACGAGCAACTTTTGTGTATTTGAGGAAAACTAAGTTCCATAGCTCCTTGTTTTCATGCTGGCTTTCTAGTTGACATATGGATATGTTCTAGCAAGAAGTCAATATTATAATGACTAAAAAGCTACATAAAGTGAAAATGGGGGGAACATTTAGTCAAGAGATTAGCTAGAAGCTCGATAGGAAGCTAAAATAATGAAGTTAGAGTAATACGGCATTTTCGGTGATGGTGGACATGTTGAAGGAAGTGGTATTATGGTGCATTACTGTTTATGACCATTACTTTGTACATAAGTTTGACCATAATGTACAACGTAGACAATATTAACAAAAACGATGGGAGCCGACTCTTGTCAAGTGTCAAACGCTGTGGAGTGAGCTGTCTGCTTTGCATGACATGTACGCTTGTCGTGGCCAGTATTTCTGCATAATCCACAACGTTTCGGCTGCCGCTCTAGACGAATATCCATTTCATTGCGCAAACGGACTGATCTTGGTCGACCCTTCCCTCTATTTACAGCAGGGGGCATGAATGTACAGCCGGTCCATTCTTCCCAGTAATCTGGATGCTCCAGTGGTTGAAACATTTCAGCCCATATCTTGCTATATTCCCGAACCGAAAACCAGGCACTGATAAAAGCACAAGGATCTAGCTTTGCCACTGCACAACATGCTAGAACATGAGAACACGGGATTCCATATGTCGTCAAGTTCCCGCATGTACATGTTTTATCTTGAAGCCGCACAACCTGTGCATTTTGGCCGCGTTTATTTCTCACCAAAAAATCCCCCCGATCACCGGTCGTGTTATAAGGTTGCACAAACATAGAACCAATTTTCCTTTTCGCTTGTTGAATTGCAAGAATGACGGAAGGGACATAATGCATATGATCTGCCATTGAGGCTGCCGCAAGGTTTCTTCTCAAATTAAAGTAATGTACACAACGGTGAAAAGAGGTTTGGACTAGTGCTGTGATAGGTAAGCCCCGAGATCCTTTCAAAACACTGTTAAATACTTCAGAGATGTTAGTCGTTATCATTCCAAAACGTTTACCATCATCATGTGCAAGTGTCCATTGTTCAACGGGTATATCATCACACCACTTTTTTGCTTCTAACAAAAGATTTCGGACCTCTTCCATCAACTCGTTGAATTTGCGAACTTAAGTAGCCTTCCCAGCAGCCCAAATAAGCTTCTTCAGCTTCGAACTACTGAAGTTTTTTGTGAAATTGCTACGAATATGTCTCAAGCAGAACCTGTGATGGGCATAAGGTGGCTGCCATAACCTATTTTTCCTCACAGTGCTTAAGATACCGGGATGGCGATCTGAGATCAAGCAAATACACCTATCGCTTGGGACCACATAATCTCTAACATGCTGCAAAAACCAATTCCAGCTATCATGGTTCTCCCCTTCAACGATAGCAAATGCAAGCGGCAAGATTTGGTTGTTTCCATCGGCTGATACGACAATTAACATGGTCCCTAAATACTTTCCATGAAGAAACGTGCCATCAATGCTAATAACAGGACGACAGAATCTAAATCCCATGATGCATGGCTTAAATGCCCAAAAAACTCGTTTAAAGCGTATTGCATTAGATTCTCCACAAGCTTTTGGATCATATTCGACAATGGTACCAGCATTATACTTTTGGATGGCAGCTAAAAATTTTGGCAATGCCCGATATAACTCTTCCCAATTCCCATACAAATCAGCAATAACCGCAACTTTGGCCTTCCACACCTTTTATATGAAACAGTGTATTCATATTTTTCCTTGACAGCTGCGATTAAAGAGCTAATTCTAACCATTGGATCAGCTTCAACTATATTGCGGACTGCTTCAGTAATCAGTCTATAGTTTACGTGGTGTTGGTCTTGGTTCAAGGCCTTCCTTAATGGACATGTGTGAGGTCCTTGATAGCGTGTAACTTTAAAATATTTATGGCTCTTCTTACATGTTGCACGGAGATAAAAATTGCACTCATTTGGAAACTTACATTTCAAAGCCACCATAGTTGGGATAGACTGCTTCACCTTGTAGATCAAGTTATGCTTGACGTGATACCTTAAAATAGCCTTCACAAACTCGCTTTTATCCTTGAAAACTAGACCCACTCTTAACTCATCGTGCTCGGGATGCCATACTGTAGCATGATTGCTTTCAAGAGGACTTGTAATAACTGCAGCCGGTGCCCAATCAACGTCTGTGAAAAAATGCTCGTTAGGCTCGTATACGCGTCTATGAGCTTCTAGCTCAGTACTTATACCGTTACCATAATCCTCCCCATCGTCATCTTCATTTAGCCTATCCATGAATGCATCTTCTTCGCCTTCCAAATCTGTCCTCTCATGTTCATTATCCAGATTAAAGGGTTCAATGATGGTTGATGCCTCATTCCCCAAGTCAATCATGTCATGCAGCGGTAAAAGCAAAGAGGAAACATGACCAGTCACACCTATACCCTGAGGTGTGACATTGGAAATCCCGCCACAATAACTAGCTCTGATATCGTTGTCTACTGGAGATAAAATTGAACTTTGTGTGGCATGATCACCAATGTCCAACGAGGTTAGATCCCTTATGGGCGTGGACATGCTACGTTGCGGAGGAGATAGCCTGTCACAATTTGACACAAGATTCCGGGTAGAGGAACCATACCCCGTCACAATAGCCTCCATTTTAATAAATAACTCAATGGCGCTCAGCTGCGAGAATTGAGATTGGAGATCAAACATAGCTTCTACATCTCCATCATCCTCAATCGGTACTTTGATATAAAAGGTCTTATCACCGTTTCCAACCATCCGCGGATACCTACAATTCAACTTCAACCTGAAATGTTCTTTGTCCAATCTTGTGCAGATACACAACTTATCCATCAAGCAATTAAATGTCCAGTTACCCTCCACCTTGATCAACTTCTTTGGTCCACAATCATATGCATAACCATCTGAATCGTCTACTGCATTTCCTCCCCAGTAGCACAGCAGCCTTACGGAAGGAGCCATGGCGAACCTTCAGCATTTGCATAGAAATATGATTAGGTTTTCTATACAAACTATGTGTCATAACTTCAAGCATGGTAAATCACGACAAGGATGAGGTTTGATTGGGGGGCGCACACGCCAAGCCGCAAACAAAAAACACACGCACACAAAAACACACACACACACGATGGACATATTCTAGCCTACAACTTATCAATCCATTTCTATATTGTTTCTTGCATCATAAAATGACTAAAGCTATTATATAAACATAACTAACTTACATTACAATTACATATACAACAAGATCAAAAAGCACAAACTCACTTAAGCGATGATTCAATGGTGTTTTATGTGGCAAATATCAACTATTTATGCAGTGATCCGATAATTTCTGCATGGTGGCTAACTTATAATGCTCTCAGAAGGTAAGCACAAAGGGCTCAACAACTGAGTCAAACTAACGATTACGTGAAATGAACATTGGTAAAGTCAATATCATCTCAAATTCCAAGTTAAGGTAGTTCCGACCTACTATCATGTTTTGTTTCTTTTTAGATTAGATGTGGAGGTATTAAAAGCCGCCATCTTACTTCCACAAAGAGTGACCTCTCCTTAATACAAAAATGCAGCATGTTCGAGTCCATGTGATTTTCAAGTCCATGGTTAGTACACAAAACTCAACACTTAGAGAGGTCACAGTAGATCTGCCTTAAATCTGACTCAAGACGGTATAATTCTCTATCGCACCAAGGATTCTTGAGGATCCAATTCAAGAGAAGATGCGATAGACTGTGCACAAGCTATTGATTTCTAATTATCCTCAATTCTAATATAACAAAGCTGGTACATGAGTTACATAGGTAAACTAAAGCTAAATTCAGCCAGCTCAAATGATGTCAGCCAGCTGAAATCATTAAAGCTTTAGAGCTAAATTTAGCAAACTAGGATTAGGTATGATAGAATACAGAATATGCCTCCACCACGAGGTAATGAAGGTAAAGCTGCAGAATCACCTCATGCTATCTTATCCATTGGAATAAACACTTCAATCACAGAGAAGTTCCCCAGCAACCTATTCCAAACCGAGATGCAGATTTTTAGTGGTGCTTGTCAAAAGGATTATTCTAAGTGTAGAGATCATGCACATATTTCTGAAATTCTGCTTAGTATTTGTATGCGGCGTCATTCCACCTTTGAGTTTGATCCTGGAGATGACCAATTTCTGTAAAATTCAAATTTATCGCTCATATTCTAATTGTTTGAATATCGGTTGTAACCAACCCTTAAAAGGGGGAAACACTAGGAAGAATGTATGTGAAATGTGAATCAGAAAATCTCTCTCTCTCTCTATCTCTCTTCCTCGTTCACTCCCCTTCTCTGTTCTTTAATTTTCAGCCCATCAATTCCATTAACCAAGCAACCATAACCTTGTTAAGCCATGGCCGGTAATGTCTCGAGCTCGATACGTTACAACTTGCATCTCATTGTCACCACAGAACCTCTAAGTACGATGCCGAATAAATGGTTGTTCGTCCATCCACCTGCACTACCACTAAAACAGCAAAGAAGATGACCAAACGATATCACTGCTGGTCATAAATGACCAGCAGTAAAACTAGTGCACCACCACATAAACCAGTCCCTAAAAATAAGCACTACTAGAATGCTAAATCCCAACAGACACAACCACTAACAATCTAAACCGACAAGCTGCCTCTGGCAAACACCAATTACCACCAAACACAACGTTAAAGGTACCTGGACAGGAAGAAGGAAGGGGGGAAAACTGCCTAGATTGGAAGATATGAGGGATGGATAAAGTTTAAAAACACTACCGGCATGAACCAAAACCGTAAGAGATACTACCCTAACACTATAGAAAAACCTAACAGAGAAGGCAACTACTATCGAAAAACCTAACAGAGAGGGCAACTAGGTACTAGAGAGGGAATGCACGGGTGGAGATGTACTTAGGCAGTTAAGTGACTTCATAATTAGGCATTTGGCTGGTGCATTTAACATGGCTGTCGGACTGATATCTACATCAGCAGTGGCGGAGCCAGAAGTTTTGCACGGGGTGGGCACCTAATTGATCAAAATAAAATATATAGTATATCCTAAACTTAATTACCACGACAATGTATTGAAACCAACAAACCGTTAACTCAAACGAGCATATCTCGAAATAGCACAATTGAAATCACCTATTGGCCCATGTAAATTTGTGGATAACCCGTGCAAATTTAATTACACATTTTCTTTTTATAAAGCATGCGCTTTACTGGATCAAAATTGACTCTCCAAATTTTGTGTTGCACCTTTTGTCGAACAAATGGTGTGCAAGTATGAAAACAAGGAAATTAGGCAACAATCCTTTATTAACTTGTTAAGCCATTCAAATTTATTACACATGAGCCAACACCTAACAAGAACACCTGAATGAGAATACCGATGAATTTCTACTTTTCAGTGAGATGCAATTTGATCAATATGATAAAAGTTTATATCTAAATAAAGAACCCACAAGCAACGCTACAACTTTTTCAATTAATCTGCAATGCTACAGTCTACTATGAACTAACAAAAATGCAAATGCAATAGGCTACTAAGAACTAACAAAAATCCGACAAAAGAGGCTGATATAACTCCAAAAACCAACATACGGATTCAGGTAAATGCAAGATTGGAAGATCACTATGGAACCTATGCAACCAAAAATGGAACAATACATATGTAATCCAAGAGAAATCCTCATCACGGTTTCATTCAAAGCTAGAAAAGGAAAAGGACAGTGAACCAAAGAAACATGGAGATGACTAAGATTTGGAGTGAGAGGAGATCAGATCGTGAGATGGCAACAGAGAAAGGTCAGAGCTGTATTTTAGTTCCATGTGTCGAATGCTGGTGATGCAATGGCTGACGGGTGGACAGTCAAGAAGACTCCATCTTCATCCTTGGTAAATGGAAGGGCACCATTGTTGGTGTACTGCGAAATAGAGACGGTTCCAAGGCAGCAGGTGGGCACGTGCCGCCTGTGCCCCCTGCTGCCTCCGCTTCTGTACATTAGTATACAGCCTATATAAAGCCTAGAGGCATGGAGCAACTGAGGCATGTAGCAACAGTTCAACACCAACATCCGTTATCCATTGAGGCATTTCCTCAAACAGTTAGAGGACGACCGAACATGCCTAAACTATATAACATAAAAGCTAGCACGATTAACTTCCAATAACTAGGGTTATGGTTTCAACCATTGGTAGATAAAAAAACGCAGGATTAGAAGAGCTAGTGTAAAAAGTTTCAATCAAATTCAATGGTAATGGTAATTAGAGTTACATGTACCCAAAAGAAAGAAATCAAATAAATGCAAAATGGAATCAAAGTTTTCCCACCTTCGATCGGAGAAAATCTGTTTAATTAGCTCCACTCGGCTATCTTGATTCCAGGGGGACAGGAGCCTGAGCTAAGGGTGAGGCAAGAGAGCCGCTGCCGATTGCCGTCCGGCCGTCGGTGAATAGGTGTCTGGCCGTCTGGGTGAGAGTTTCAGAGAATAGGGCAGAGTCGCAAAGAGAGAGCCAGAGAGGCGATGGTGGTTGGAGACTCTGGAGACAGAGTCAGGCAGAGAGACATAGTAGGTGCAAAGAAAAAAAAATCTTCTTGAAGTTCAGGGGGAACAAGGAGGAAGAAGGAGAAGGAGGGAAAAAGGAAATCGTTTTCCTAGAAGGCAGAGTCCAAACGCGCGCCTTTTTTGTTTTTCCGTTTGTTTTATTTTGTTAAGTTTTGTTGGATTTTGAGAAATGAGGCTAAAATGGAAAAACAAATTTTGAAAACGTGTTTTCAAAGAACGTTTTCAACTCTAAAGTCGTGGTTTGGAACCGTGATTTTCCAAAATGTGGTATGCGGGTAAATAAGTTTGAAAATGGGGTAAACAGGTTATTAAGTTTTTAATTTATATTATTTAGGGAAAAAACTCGAAGAATCTGTAGTTACAAGGGAATTTGGAGAGTGGACCTCATCGACAAGGTATACTGTTCGTTACGGCTTTTGCGGACTCTGGTCACCAAGATTCTTGACAACATGTCGCATCTTTTATATGATATGTTTTTATCTTCTTCCAAATGTGCTCTTGAAGTTACTCGACCAATATGTACTTGCATGAA